>WBNM01021893.1:46363-203892 GCA_013399055.1 Ramphastos sulfuratus | reverse complement strand
GTTAGTGGAAGAGATTAGAACAGAGCAAAGGAGCAGTGAACAGACCCTGCCCAAGAGCCAAGAAGAACAAATCATTTATACTTTGGCTCTTTATACCTCTTAGCAAACCAATGAATGATACAGATGTTATCATCGTCTTTTTCACAACTAATGCCCTGCTCATTCAGATTCTGTACCAGTTTCTCTCATTAGAATATTCCAATAAGCCTTAAAGCACTGCATCAAGGCACATACAGAAACGTGGCCTTGCAGGTAGGTTTGTGTGGAGGAGGACTACAGGTCATGGGCAGCTGTTAACAGCCTCAGCACTCACTCTTGCAGTGTTAGGTACAGAGCAGCTCCCTTGCATCTGGTGTCCTCAGACACTGGGAAGTTTACATGCAGTTTGCTCAGAAAGCTGTAAACCACTTCTGCTCCCTATTTCCCACATTTCTGAGGTTTGTGGGAGACTTGCATTACTGCTAATCCTCAACGCCTTGTGAGACACAATTTATTTCTGGAGAGCAGTGTGAACATCAAATAAGAAGCAGTGCTGCAGAGTTTCTCTAGGGATCAGCTCATTTCCCAGCCAAGAGACCCTTTACATTATCCTTGCATGGTGTTCTCCCATGATGATGCTGTTTTGTCTCTCAAACTCTGGGGCAATCAGGGAATGGTAAGTTAGTGACTGAGTCTTTTTGCTTGGAGCAGGAAGCCACAGTATTAGGCACAGCCTGATAGCCCACTGTAAAGCACTGAACCAGAAATTACCTTTTTTGAGGTCATATGAAAATGCAACCTTTGTGGTGCTTCCCAAACAGGCTGTGCCCGAGGCCCATGGCTGCCAGGCCTGCTGAAGGCTACGGCAGCATGGTAAATGTTTTGTGTCTGACTAGTATCTAGGGTGTATTCTCCTGAGCCCACAGTAATTTAACTGTGGTGCTAGAGGAACTTGGCAGCAGGGCAGGAGTACATGGTCACACCACTGTAGTCCAAGCTACTGCCTTCCTGAACATCCCCTGAGATTTTGACTGGATACCAGCTTTTTCTATTTCCTCAAAAAAACAGAGATGCCATTTTATTGATGATAAAAATCATTTTAGGATTTCACAGTATCACAGTATAAGCAAGGTTGGAAGAGACCTCAAAGATCATCAAGTCCAACCCATTACCACAGACCTCGAGACTAGACCATGGCACCAAGTGCCACGTCCAAACCCGCCTTGAACACCTCCAGGGACGGTGACTCCACCACCTCCCTGGGCGGGCCACTCCAGTAGCGAATGACTCTCTCGGTGAAGAACTTTCTCCTCACCTCGAGCCTAAACTTCCCCTGGCACAGCTTGAGACTGTGACCTATTGTTCTGGTGCTGGTTGCCTAAGAGAAGAAAGCAACCTCCTCCTGGCCACAACCACCCTTCAGGTAGTTGTAGACAGCAATAAGGTCTCCCCTGAGCCTCCTCTTCACCAGGCTAAACAATCCCAGCTCCCTCAGCCTCTCCTCATAGGGTTTGTGCTCGAGGCCTCTCACCATTCACCACCACTCTCTGGAAAAACCTTAAACATAGGCAGATGTGCCTCCTCTGTGGTACTGATGCTGACTTGTTGGTTTGGGAAGATCAAATTTTCTCTATGCTTTCCTTTCAGGTAATCCTGGCAGTCAGTTGAAAGAATGTGATTTAATGAATATAGAGGTGAAAATTGCAGATCTGGGCAGTGCATGCTGGACGGTGAGTCTGCTCTGAGTCTCAGTCACATGATGATGCAGGGATGTTGTGTGCTGCTTTCCACCCTTCCACCCCTCTCTTTCTCCTGTGTCTGTCCTTTTACAGCTATTTCAGTGTCCCAAGCTGGCCTCAGAAACCACCAGCTTGCTTCAGCTTGCACTTAGTCCCTACAATTAGAAATTCAAAACAGTGTCCTGTGTGAAATGTTGGAAGAGTTCACACTGGTGTCAGTGAGATTGAGACTGTACCAGCCATACCCTGCACACAGTTTAGTACATGTATTTGGCCCTGCCCCACAGTGTCACAGAATCACCGAGGCTGGAAAAGACCTCTGAGATCAAGTCCAGCCTATAACCTAACACCACCGCATCAGCTAAACCATGCCATCAAGTGCCACATACAATCTTTTCTTAAAACTCTCCAGGGATGATGACTCCACCACCTCCCAGGGCAGCCCATTCCAGTGTCTAATCACCTTTTCCGTGAGGAAGTGCTTCCTAGTATGCAACCTAAACCTTCCCTGGTGCAGTTTCAGACCATGCTCTCTTGCCCTGTCACAAGTTGCCTGCGAGAAGAGCCTGACCCTCATTTGACTACAACTTCCCTTCAGGTAGTTGTAGAGAGTGGTAAGGTCCCCTGTAAGCCTCCTCTTCTCCAGGCTGAACAACCCCAGCTCCCTCAGCCTCTCCTCATAAGACTTTCCCTCCAGCCCCCTCACCCCACAGGAAGCTCACGATCACAGGCGTTGCTGTTACTCATTCGTGGAAGCTTGCCAGAAGGAGCTTGTTTCTGTTTCAGTACAAACCTTTTTCCAAGAAGATACAGACCCAGCCATACCGCGCCCTGGAAGTGCTTCTTGGGTTAGACTATGGCACTCCTGCGGACATCTGGAGCACAGGCTGCCTGGTAGGACTGGGAAGTGACTGGCACTAACAGGCCAGGGGCAGTGTGTCCCTGGCACTTGCCTATAGATGCTGCATGCAAAGATAATTTCCTTTCTGAGGAAGAAAATGGCACTGTCTGCACTCGCTCTGGAGTGCAAGTATGCTGCTGATAAAATTCACTCTTAATCAGTTTAAGTTATAAAGTAAGTCACACTCCAAGTATGTTAACACATAGACTTGACTAAATCAAGCACATACTGCCTTCCATCCTGATGGAGCTGAAGGTGCTGTTTCACCATGGTACAGATCAAAGCAGAGTAAATATTTCCATGTTTTAGCATCAGCTGTGTGTGATAGCAAGGGAAATTGGTACTGTCAGAGGTAACAGGGAATAAAAATTCCAAGTCAGTGAATTAACAATGTTTCTACATTTCTAGGCATTTGAAATGGCGACTGGGGAGCGTCTGTTTGATCCTCAACCTGGAAAATATTTCTCCAGAGATGATGGTAAGACTTTGTCAGTTTTAAGTATTTCACTGACAGAAACGTCATAACCTCTGCATCTAGATGTGTATTCTCTCCCTCTATCTAGACCATGTTGCTCGAATTATTGAACTCCTGGGAAGAATTCCTCCTCAAATTGCTTTCTCCTGGAACAAGTCAACAAAATTTTTCAGCAGACCAGGTATGAATTAAGAGTAAGGAAGTTTACTCTAAAACACTGTGGATCTCTGACACACTCCCAACTCAGCTCACACTGAAACCTCCCCCAAAGTCAGGTTACACAACAAAGGCTACAAGCAGGGACAAAAGACAAGCAGCAACACTCCCTGCCCTGCCTACCTTTGCAATCTGAGAGCATTCCAGGCATGAATTCAATATCCTGAAAAATGGTTGTAGCAAAAACCCAACGGGGAAAATATTCCTATTCTTTCTCCTTTGGATTTGGGAGAATGGAAATGCAGACAGGAAATAGCTGCATGCCATGAAAACTAAGGAGTATGTAACTATCTGGATTTCACCCATTCACTGCCAGTGAACAATGACGATCAGGAATGGGCCACTCATATCCTTCCAATGTGACTTCTAAAGTTAGCTTTCTAACCCAAGTGTAAAATCCTCGTTTTCTTTTCCCAAATTCCTTTCCCTTCAACTCATTAGGCTTTAAAGCCATCTTTTCACTGCAAGGCAGCACGACTCCATTGCCCCACAATTTACCCTGTCACCTTCTTTCCCTGCTTTCACACTCACTAGCCACACAGCCTCAGCCTCCCCACAATGCAGCAGTGCCAGTCCCATGCTGCAGTTCAGCAAGCACCTCCCTGCACATTCACATCCTGTGCTCACACTTACTCCTTCTGTGGTGCTCGAAGAGAATGACCCAACACTAGTTCTTGCTCTATATTTGTTCTGTGTGAACCAAACTGGCATGACCTGAATGGCTACACATTCACCATCTACTTCTGGGAACAAGGATAGCTTCTCAGTAGCAACACTCTTCTGGGCCCCTACAGAGATCGAAAGCACAAAACGTACGAAGCATTAATGTCCTGTGAGCTCTAGCACTGCAAATAGCCTGATGCATTGTGGTTTGCATATGGAGGCAGAAGGAACAAATGGAAAGGACTCTGGCATGGTTGTGCTGGGTACACTTCATTCACGCTCGGCATGTCCTCATGCAAGAGGTACACACGAAGAGGGAGACTCTAAACAGTGGCTTGTTTGAAGACCGTTTCTGACAAAAGGCCCGAAAGCAAACCTGCACGGGGGAGCACAGGCGAAAATTCACAGAGGAAGACTCGGAGGCAAAGGCCGCGATCCTTCGGGCTTCGCATGGTACTGCGAACAGCAGCCTCTCGGTCCTGCAAGCGTGATTAATGCAGTGTGCTTACACTGTCTTTGCCAGGCGCGCTCCTGCGGATCTCCAGACTCTCCCCTCGCACTCTCCACAGCATCCTGGCCGACAGACACGGCTGGACAAAGCAGGAGGCCACCCCCTTCACCAGCTTCCTCCTCCCCGCGCTGCAGTACGCGCCCGACCGCCGCGCCACCGCCGCCCAGTGCCTGCAGCACGCCTGGCTCAGCGCCCCGTAACCGGCCCCTCGCCTCCAGGCCTGCGCGGGGACCGCCGCCGGAGCCGCCTCTTCCCCCTCAGCCCAGCGGGCTCCGCCGCAGCAGCCGGGACCGCCCTCTCGCCGGAGTGGCAGCGGGGCCCCGGGATGCCTGCCACGGAGGGGGGCGGCGAATGCTGCGCACAAGATGGCGGCAGGACCAAGCTGCCCCTCGGGCATTGGCGGCTCCTCAGCCTCCCGCGGCGCTGCCCGGAGCCCGGCAGCCCGCCCCACTGCGCGGCACAGCCTTTTCCGGGCGACCTCGGCAGCGAGGCCATGGCTGCCACCGTTCCCTCTGCGCAACCTCCGGCTCTGCCCCGCAGTAGCTCCTGTACTCCATTCGTCTTTCTTAAACGTCCCTTTAGGTCACGTAGCCCGCACGCGGCGCGAACTGGAACCAGAAATTAACGTCCGGTGGTCTTGAAGCCTGTTTAAGCACTGAGCAAGGTCAAGCTGAGGCTTTTTGCCCCCGTCCGCGACGGCTTTCTCCGGGACGCCAGTTCTCTGGCAGCGGGCGGGGCAGCAGCCCGCCTCCGCTCGCCCGGGCAGCAGGGGACGGTCGGTAGCTCCGCTGCGGCATCCCGTGGAGCAGCCGCGAGCGCGCTCCCTCTCCTCTCCACAGCGACGCGGTGCATCGGCCATCGGCACAGGGAAAGACCTCCCCGAGTAGGGCACAGGCACTCACCCAGTGCCGCACGGTCCCTCCCGCCCAGCTCAGCTGGGCTCGGCCTCCCGCGCCCCTCCTTCCTGTCGGGCGGCCGCTCCTCCGCCTTACGCATCCGGCCCCACCGTCAGCACCCAACGCCCTTTGTATGGGGCTGCGGGGACGGTAAACCAGCCAGCGCCGGTCTCCAACGGCGTGCCGGCACCACCTCTCCCCGCTGGCCCCGGCCTGTGAGGGAGTCTGGAAGGCGGAACTCCCGGTGCGTCCTGCCCTGCTCCCGCTTCAGGAGGACCCGCCAAGAAGGGAAAGAGCGAGAGAGGCCACCAGAGCGGAGCAGATCAGTGAGGCCTGAGGGGCAGGCGGCAGCAGCGGGTGGCTGGGGCACCAGGCTGCCCTCCCGGCCCCTCTGATGAGACCCCGACCTCGAAGCAGCCCCCCTCCTCCCCCGCGGCGCGGACGTGCCGAGCTGCAGGCCCCACACCTGCATAGCTGCGCGTGCGCGCCCGTATTTCCCCCCTCCCCTTTCTTCTGGCTTGCACATGCGCGGCGCAGCGGCGGCTGCCGCCCAGGAATCCCGGGCGCCCGCACCGCCCCTTCTTTCTGCCACGTGTCCCGACGCGGGAGTTACCCCGCGGAGAGCGGCGCCTTGGCGGGGGCGGCGCCGGGCCCCCGCCGGCTCCGCCCCATGGCACGTAGCGCGGCCCGGCCGGCAGGCACTGTCGCAGCCCGCTCAGCTGCACCGCGTCGACGCTGGCGGATGCCTCTTCCGCCAACTGGCAGCTGCCCACGCCAATGGGACGCCAAGACCGTGGTGCGAGCGGCAGGGCGGATGCGCAGCTCCCAATGAGGCGGGAACGCGGGCGGGAGCGAGCGGCAAGGCCACCAATGACAAGAGTGGAAAGGCGGGGCGTTGACGGCTGCGGGCGGTCTGGCGGGGCGGGGCGTAGCGCCGTGGTAGCCAACGGTTAGCAGGAATGGGCGTGTCTGGGGCGCCCCTGGCGCCGGCGCCGGGGATCCCCGTGCGCCCAGTGCCGTTTCCGCCCGGTCTGGGGAGAAACCGCCGCTACCGCTGCCAGGGGGAGGGGCTGGTGCTGCGGCCGCCGCCGAGGGCTTGATCCCGCCGGCTGCTCAGGAGACGCCGTGGCGTTGAGCCGGGCCTAGTGCCGAGAGGTGGCCCGGGGAACGGGCCGGCCAGGTAGGCAAGAGCGGGCGGGGACCAGTCGTGCCCTGTAGCGGGGCTGGCGGGAGGGAATGCCGAGACGGGCGAAGGGTGCACGGCCTGGGGGTTCCTGGCGCGGGTTGTGGCCGGGCGCTCCGCCTTGCCATGGTTTGAGGAGCCTGGTGTCAGGACCTCGTTGCGGTGATGGGGCAACAGCCCAGGAAGCTTGGCGTGACCCGACCCGGCGCGGGGAGGCCTGGCCCGGCGGCGCGGGCCATCATGGCGGTACCGGTGGTGCGCGCCCGCTCGCGGCGGCCGGGCTTGGAACGGTGGTGGCATGCCAGTGCGGAGCTGGGGACGGGCCCGGCCACGGGGCTTTGTCGGTGGATAGGAGCGCCGGGGAAGCCCCGGTGCAGTCTGGCCTCTGTGCCCCCTTTTCCCCCCCTTATTGTCCCGGGGATTCTCTAGGATCGTTGTCCGTCTCTAGGCAGCTTCCTCCGGGCCGCCTCTGCCTGCCCCCGCCTCCCCTGCTCGCCACTGCTCCGGGCCTCGGGGGAGACGGTGTTTGACCTGTATTTTCTGCTTTCTCATGGTGCCCGTACGGCGACTTTCCCCGTAAGTCCCTGCTCCTGGCCCGCCAGTGGCTGCAGCACGGATTCTCCTGCGCTTCCTCCTCCGTCCGTCACGCGTGNCCCCGACTGGGTGTTACTGCCAGCACCTAAATCCAGAGAGAAGGAATTTCCTATTTCTTCAGTAGAAATAGGATGGGAAATATTAGGATTCTTTTTCTTCTTGTGGTTGACCCAGGAAGTCATCTTGTCACCAGCNCCTGCATAGCTGCGCGTGCGCGCCCGTATTTCCCCCCTCCCCTTTCTTCTGGCTTGCACATGCGCGGCGCAGCGGCGGCTGCCGCCCAGGAATCCCGGGCGCCCGCACCGCCCCTTCTTTCTGCCACGTGTCCCGACGCGGGAGTTACCCCGCGGAGAGCGGCGCCTTGGCGGGGGCGGCGCCGGGCCCCCGCCGGCTCCGCCCCATGGCACGTAGCGCGGCCCGGCCGGCAGGCACTGTCGCAGCCCGCTCAGCTGCACCGCGTCGACGCTGGCGGATGCCTCTTCCGCCAACTGGCAGCTGCCCACGCCAATGGGACGCCAAGACCGTGGTGCGAGCGGCAGGGCGGATGCGCAGCTCCCAATGAGGCGGGAACGCGGGCGGGAGCGAGCGGCAAGGCCACCAATGACAAGAGTGGAAAGGCGGGGCGTTGACGGCTGCGGGCGGTCTGGCGGGGCGGGGCGTAGCGCCGTGGTAGCCAACGGTTAGCAGGAATGGGCGTGTCTGGGGCGCCCCTGGCGCCGGCGCCGGGGATCCCCGTGCGCCCAGTGCCGTTTCCGCCCGGTCTGGGGAGAAACCGCCGCTACCGCTGCCAGGGGGAGGGGCTGGTGCTGCGGCCGCCGCCGAGGGCTTGATCCCGCCGGCTGCTCAGGAGACGCCGTGGCGTTGAGCCGGGCCTAGTGCCGAGAGGTGGCCCGGGGAACGGGCCGGCCAGGTAGGCAAGAGCGGGCGGGGACCAGTCGTGCCCTGTAGCGGGGCTGGCGGGAGGGAATGCCGAGACGGGCGAAGGGTGCACGGCCTGGGGGTTCCTGGCGCGGGTTGTGGCCGGGCGCTCCGCCTTGCCATGGTTTGAGGAGCCTGGTGTCAGGACCTCGTTGCGGTGATGGGGCAACAGCCCAGGAAGCTTGGCGTGACCCGACCCGGCGCGGGGAGGCCTGGCCCGGCGGCGCGGGCCATCATGGCGGTACCGGTGGTGCGCGCCCGCTCGCGGCGGCCGGGCTTGGAACGGTGGTGGCATGCCAGTGCGGAGCTGGGGACGGGCCCGGCCACGGGGCTTTGTCGGTGGATAGGAGCGCCGGGGAAGCCCCGGTGCAGTCTGGCCTCTGTGCCCCCTTTTCCCCCCCTTATTGTCCCGGGGATTCTCTAGGATCGTTGTCCGTCTCTAGGCAGCTTCCTCCGGGCCGCCTCTGCCTGCCCCCGCCTCCCCTGCTCGCCACTGCTCCGGGCCTCGGGGGAGACGGTGTTTGACCTGTATTTTCTGCTTTCTCATGGTGCCCGTACGGCGACTTTCCCCGTAAGTCCCTGCTCCTGGCCCGCCAGTGGCTGCAGCACGGATTCTCCTGCGCTTCCTCCTCCGTCCGTCACGCGTGGCCCCTGCGGGGTGGGTTCCCAGCCGCCCTGGCCGCGCTCCGACCCCCGGCCGCTTTCTCTCCAACAGCAATGGGCAAGGTCACTGTCGCCCGGCGACTTGTCCTTGGGTGCCGGTGACTGGAGTTCACCGCCGGGTCTGGCGGAGAGGCGGCGGCGGGCAGCGTCTCGCCGTCCCCGGTGGGAGGGAAGGAGGCGAGGTGTGAGGCCGCATGTGGCCCTGGGAAAGCGGGGAGAGGGGTGCAGCGGCGGGGGGGCATCACAGTGCTTTCCTGGACCTGCCCCGCCGCGATCTTCTGCTCGAAAGGCAGATCGCCTCGGTCGGATTTTTATGCAGGGTAGAGGTGTGTTTCTGGCACGTCTGTAGAGAGCACGGGGTGCTGCAGGGCTGCGGTGGTTGCTGCAGGCTCTGGCCATGATGTAATGGAGTGTCGAGGGTATGGCCAGGCCAGGGCAGGGAGCTGAATGTGTCTCTCCTCGTGTGAAGGATGCAGCTGAGTCTTAAAGAACTTGCTGTTGGTGTCTCCGATGGTGTGCCAGTACATCTTGGATTTCAGACAGGAGCCCCCCCCGCCTCCNNNTTTTGTTTTGTTTTTTTGGTTTTTTTGCTCTAGAGGTGCAGAGAGGAGGGTGTTGCATTGCTCTGGATCCTGTGGGTAAGCGTTGAAGGCAGTGACAGCAGCTGCTGTTGGCTCTGGAGCTCTGGTTGCTATGAGAGAAGCTTCAGTAGACTTGGCTGCTATCTCCAGGGAAGGACAGCAGAGCAGCCTCCATTAGTGTGGTGACGGTGGAGAGATGGCTGGCTCACATTCAGCAAAGGGCTTTACTTTTTGGGCCACTTCCACAGGCCCAAAGCAGAAGCAGGGGCGTGTGCTGGTCAGTGGGACAAAAGCCTAGCAAGTGGGTTTCGTCGCTGTTCTTGAATTAATGGAATTGCATTGAAGTGTGTGCTGGAGACCCAGAGTTACCCTTTGCAGATATTTTGGTCTGTGTGAAAAGTAGGACAGCGAGAATTGATATGATCTTACTGTTAGATGAAGGCTGCAGTCCTGTCTCGTTTGAACTCCAGTCTCCTTTCCAGCCAGTAACAGAGCCAGATGCTTTTCTTATTGTTTGTATGTCTCCTTCCTCCCCTTCCATCGCCTGGGCCCCACTTGCCTTATTGACTGGAATTTCTGCTGTGTGCAGTGGGTGTGTGCAGCAGACACCAGCCTGCTAGTGCTGAGGAGGGATTTTCCATTCACAGACCAGAGAACAGTCAAAATAAAGGCCCGGCTCAACTTTGGGACTGGAAACAGAAAGCAGGGAGAGGAGTTTCCTTCTGATGCAGAGTAAAATTTGTCCTCTGTGCTTTTTGCACAGTTGTATGTCAAAATGTATAGAAAATGTTGCTGTACTGTGGAGTAGAGAGGTGAAACTCCTGGGCATAGTGGGGAAGATTCCTCTCTTTTGGTTGACTCAAATGCTTGATGTAGGAACAGTTTGCAGGAGGCCATTTTTGACGTGACTATGTACTGTGGAATCTGCCAGCTTCTATCCACACTCTGTCTACTTGACTGCAATAGCTTTTTTTTTTTTTTAAAGGAAGAATGAGCGTCTTTCTTATCTGCTTAACTAACCGTTTGGCACTGGCTGCTGTCTGTGTGATACTGAGTTGTGGAGTTGGAGCTATCAGCATATTCCAGTGCATTTGTTAAAGACGAAACTGTTCTTTGAGGTATGCAGTATGGGAAATGGAAATACGTTAGCATTACAAAACAGCTGCTGTCTTTGTGAACTAACACCTATAACAGGGAGCCCCTTGCCCTGGTCTGAGTTTCCAAACTCAGAATTACTGTGACCTTGAAGCAAAAATTCCAGAACTAGAATAATGTGAGAGAGATTAAAATATGCCCTTAAATCCGCTTGACTGGCAGCAATCACGTGGTTGATGCCAATCCAAGTAGGTTTTACATTTGACGATCTGTAGCACCCAAATTGTTTCACAAGATGAGGTGAGCAACTCCTAACCCACCTACAATGTATGTGGTACTGGGGCTGGATGTAGGACCTGCTGCCTATCATGGAGTGACTTGGAAACAGCAATGATTTTGTGAGCACCTCAGTTTAATAAAATCTCTGTGGCCCCTTAGCCTTTGTTTATAGCCTCTCTGTATGTTGTGATGGGAACCTAGTCTGCTGCTTTGCATCCTTTGAATAACTGGCACTGCTTTGACAAGACACTGGGTTTCCGTTTTACCATCATATCCCAAGTGACCTGAAAGTAATATTCCTTAGCTAATGCTGTCTGAGATTTCCTCACACCAAGGTGGGGAGGTGAAATCCCACACACATATTTAAATCCCTTTCTATAAAGAGGACTCTGTTACAGGCAGATGCTCTGTTGAAAAGTTGAAAAAGCCCATAGGAAAGAGGTGGCTTGGATTGAACTGACATCTTGGAACCTGCAAAAGTTTATGCTCTTCTTTAGGGAAGGGGAAAAAGCAACCAACAGACACTTATTTAAAACTTCCAAACGTTCCCTGAAGTGGAAAAAAAAAACTACCAAAACGTTTTACATTCAAACTTACAGGTGTGAAGTCTTCAAGGAAGACCTAAATATGTGAAGTCCCAGCCATGTAATTTATTAGTCTGACCAGTCTATTCTTTCCCTCATTTTAGGATGATGGGATTTCTGCAAACTTGTTTTGAATGATGTGATGAGATAACAATGTTTCTGTCTATTCTGGCAGCAGTAAACCAAACATAATGAGTATTCAGAGGTTTGAAAATTCAAAAATCATTGTTCTCATGGCAGCATTACTGCATTACAGAAGCACATTTGTGTGTGTAACTCTGAAATCTTGCCAGTGAAATCTTGTGTTATGTCCAGTAGATGAGAAAGGTTGGAGTAGGCAAAGATTTTTTTTTTTTTAATGTATACAAGATATAGTAGCAGTACTTGAGATGAAGGTATTAAATGTATAGGACATGAGATACTTAGTTTTGGTTGCTCCTATGAAACAAGCTACTATTTGATTTTAAAATAAAAGAATAAAATAAAATAATTTTAAAAAATAAAATTTTGATTGGCTATGTGTTTTTTTTTTTTAACCTTTTCCAAATTAAAAATAGCTATGGATGTTAAAGCCGTTACAGATCATACTGCCAGTCTTTGACTTTCATGACTGACTTGTGGCAAGAGCTAGCGAACAGTAAGTTTGGACTTGTGTTGTTAAGAGAGAATTTTGTATAAATTTGGCTTAGCCTAAGCTTTTTTCCTTATTTTGATAATGGATAAAGCCCAGACCATTACGCAGCCAGGAGTTCAGTGTCTTGAAACTGTGGGAGCCGAGATTTTGTTTTTCCACTTTTTCTCTTGTCTTAATTCCTTACTGAAGTTGCAAGGGGTTTCTTGGTTTGGTTTGGTTTTGTTTTGGGTTTTTTTCCGCAGGATTTGCTATTTTGGGGGCAATTTTCCAGTATTCCTGTAGCAAATCAGCCAAGCGATGGCCCCTGTCCCTGCTGAGCAGGGAGAATGTGCAGTGCTTCTGGCCTCCCTGCTGAGCTCACGCAGGGGTGGGACTTGCTAAGCTGCTGAAATCGCAGCTAATGCCTACTGAGCATGCTGAGAAACAGTTTTTCAACTGCTCTTAGTTTAAATTTTTTTTTCTTCTATAATTAGTAAAGATGCTCTTTGTCTCTGAGGACGATCTACAACGACAAATCAGGAGATTCTTGTTCATCATCCTTCTTCTCCCCCACCCCAGCTAGTGGTGAAATATTATTTTCCTGAAACAAAAATAGCTAAAGGGATTTTTTCCCTCACTTCAACTGATGAGTCTGAACTTGAAAAGCTGTGGCCCAAAAGAATTCTGCAGTGAATAATAGCCTTAATGCTAATTTTTGCTGCCACAAGTCCTACAGGAGCGTCAGTATTGTTGTTTAAATTGTAAATCTGCAACTTTCAGATCCTTAAAGCTAATTTAAATGTTTAAAGTGTACAACAAACAAACTATATTCTTAAATAATAAATCTGAGAAATAAAAGCTTTCTCAGTGAGTTTTATTTTCCTCCTACCAAACACACACAAACCCCAATTATTTTAATGAGCAATATGGGAAATATTCAGGAAAGTGTGCTGATGTGCACAGACTTCAAGGTGGAAAAATGTGGGAGGACTTGTCAGCAGTTTGAGTGGCAAGCTTTTAGTGAGCAGGAGCAGTAATTTCTTTTGTGGTCAGGAATCTAATAGTCCCACATTCACCAAACATGATGAAAAAAAGTGAGAGAGAACCAAGAGAGAGGAACATAGAAGAGTGGCATTGAGAAATAGTCAGGAATTTGGCTTTCAGAGTGAAGTTTAGAAGTGATTTGTTGTTTATGCTAAAGTTTAATCTGTATAAACTCGATAAGGTAGACAGGTCTTGCATTCCTCCCTGAGGGTCACGGAAGGGCTAAGTTTAGCAAAGGGGAGGTATCCAAAGCAGTCAGATCTGTGCAGTTTTCAAGGCTGCAAACTTTTTGCTTATTCATCCTGTTCTAAATGAGGTTAGAGGGTTTTGTGTCTTTTTTTTTTTTTTTTCACCAGTTACAGGCAGCCTTTTGAGACAATATAAGTTTTAAAACCAAAATGCTTAAGTCCTAAAATATTTCACAGTAACTTCAGAATAGAAAGGTCATGATGTTTTTGATGTGTTCATATTTAGAGGGTGATTACAACTGCAATCATACACATTGACAAGAAGATATTGTCTGGATTTGGTAGCTGCTCATTTAGTGACTCAGACTTGTTCCTGTTGTCTTTATGAAGCTCATACCAGGGTTTTCTTCTGCAGCCTTGCTGATTTACAAGACAAAACTTTCAGTGACTGCCAGCAGCCCAGAAAATGGTTTGAAGTTTTGATACTGAGAAGAATCCTCTTGAGTTTGAAGTGAGCAGTTTGAAATATGAGTTGTTGATAGGTAAGGACTGCAAGAACCTGCCACCAAACCTGATGATGATGATTGAGTAAAAGGAAAACAAAAAGTCAGGATGCAGATTGGAGTTTGAGTTTGTCAGTATCAGTGTTTTGCATGAAAGTAAATGGTCATGGGATCTTTGAGGATTGTATTGCATGGAAATATTTGGATAAGGAAGCCCAATTTATGTCAGTGTTTCTTACACTGGAGGAGGGGAAGACACTGCTTGCTTCTGGGAGCAGAATATGGGAGCTGCAGAGGTGATAGCTGGTAGGAGGATGGGACGGGGAGGACAGACTTCTCATCACAGCTTCAGGTAGTGTGCAGAATAGGAGCAGAGGAGTATTTTTCACTGTGACCCTGTTTCCCAGCTCTGCGTCTGCCCAAATTGCACCCTTCTAACAATGATCTCAGTCACTCTCTAGGACTGGCACCCCTTTGGAATGCTGATGTGAAAGCTGCTCCCAAGGAGCAATTCTCAAATGTTTTTATTGGAGAAAGTGAGGAGGTGAGTCTGTCCTTGCTTGTAGGCAGGAAGGAATACACTGGGAAAAGTTTAAGAACCAGTGATTTAGGGAACTGAAGTGCCCTGGGGGTTCAGCATGGAGCCCTTAAAATAGTTGGCATGTCTCAACCTGACTTGCAGTATCAATTTGTAGATACTTGGAAGACTATGTGAACCTTTTGCATTCATGTGGCCTTGAACTAAAGACACTAAAACAAATTATTTCCTGTGCTTTGGTGGCATTAGGTTGAAATAACTTATAATCATACTGTAAGAATGCTTTCAGTAATGTGGCTGTAGATTAACTTTTGCCACAGCAAAGATCTGGAAGCTTCCTGGATAAATACAGCCAGAATGAACCTTTGAAGAAAAGATGACTGCTTGATCAAGTTAAGTAGGCTCTGCCTGACTGTAGAGGAGCTTTCTGGTTTTCTGATTCAAAGTTCTCTTGTAGTTTCATGAATTTCAAGGATGCTGGGGGTTCAGGATGGCCTGGAGGTTATTAGAGAACAAGGATACTTGTAGGATGAAAGTCAGGTTCTGAGATTGCCACAAGCTTGCTTTATTGTGCAGTTCATCTAATATCCACCTCAGGGTTTGTTCATACATAGAAGTTTGTGTGTTAACGTGGAATAGGTGTTGGTGACACACTACATATGCTCTGCACAACCTTGTGCAGATTTTCAGTGCACACTAGTGATGTGGTTCCCTGGTAATTAAAGCTGCCCTGGTGTGCTGCTGCCACAGTCCTCCTTCCTCTCTTCTCAGTTTTGGCTCAGTTCTGGCACATGGCTGCCCCACTAGTGAGCTGTTCAGGAAGGTTACTGTGACGAAAACAAGTGCATTTCATTTTGGGAAGTAAGAGTTTTCTGCTGGCTTCTGCCTGAGCTTCTCAGCTGTGGGGTCAGATTAGCACCAGCACAGAAAGGGATGGGGAGGCTGCACTGAAGCTGTGCCAGCTGAAGTCAGCCTGAAACTATTGCAGAACTGCACCCTGCGAGTGAGGTTACTCCGGGTGAAGTTACACAGACAGCTGAGTACATCCAACAGCTCTGCTGCTGAATGGAGGAAGCTTTCTCCCCCTTCCTCTCCCACCCAGCGGGGAGTTCTGCCTTTTCTGTTTGCCAGCTCTGGTTCTGGCTGGATCTCTTTTCTGAACTCCTTCAGCTTGCTAACCCAGCAGAAAGCTGTGTTGGGGTTATTTTATGTTTTGGTTTTTGCTGGATTGTTTTTTTGCCAAGATAGTGAGCTGAATTGGCTCACCAAGAGATTTGACAAACGTCCAGAGCCCTCACAAAATAAATAGGCGAGAGCATATGGGTGGAAGTGCAGAGGATGTGGTGGGGACCAGAGAAGGGGAGCAGGGTTCTTGCCTTTCAGTGGCTGCACACAGTGTGACCAGCTCAAACTGTCCCCTGGAACTTCGTGCTCCTTTTAAAGGAGAGTGAGCTACTATCCATGGCATGATGAGCAATCTCTGAAGCACTCTGGGTTTGTGCCCTTGGTTACTGTGCGTGGAGTGCTTTCTTTAGATGAACATTTAGTTTTCTGCTTGAGAATTGGTGGTGTGGTCTTTCCTTCATCTGCTCTTACTTGCTAGGGAAGCTGGTCAGACACACATTTTAATGTGATGTTGGTCTGTGATGGTGGAATGGTGTTACAACCTGCACAGGTTTCAAAAGACCAAATTCTTGTAGGTATGTATTTGCAGAAAGTAAATACAATGGAGTGCCTAAATGATGTTTTTGAAGGTGGCAAAATGTTAATTACTGTACAACTATTGTATGTGTATATATGTTATATATATATATATATATATATATATATATTTATTGTAAATAAACTTACCTCCAAATATTCCTTATAATTTTTTTTTCAAATCTGCTAATTAGAAGTCTTTATTTTGCATTCACTTGCCAGTGTTTGACTTGCGTGATATCCAGGCATGCATAAAATGATGAATTGCTGAGGATACATTGTCAGTCAAATTACCAAAAAATATATATTAGTAAAAAACCAAGCAGAGTATGAATTCTATCTAGCTTTGCTGAAGATATGCAGAGGCACGAGGGCAACTGGAAAAACACAAAAATTTACTTCAGCCAAGGCCAGTTGCAGCAGAAACTTGAATCCTGTTTCTTTAATGTGGAAAACTTGTTTCTAGCAGCATGTATTTGGAATGGGGCAATTGTCTGTGTACTGGAAATCCCAGTGTGTGCTGCTCTCTGCTGCTGAGGCTTTCAGGTTTTGTACCTTGTGAGACTACTCAGTCTAGTAGAACTTGAGGCAGCATTTTGGCTCTCTGAGTAAAATTATTTAAATGTTAACATGTCATGACATCTCCAAAGGCATAGTGCTGTGCAGAAAATTCATGTTGAGTGTGAGCAGTATGTCTCATAAGCAAGAAATCTCATCTGAGGGTAATCTTTTATTTAATGAAAATCTTCACAAATGGCCCCGAATCAATCACATTGCAATAAAGGAACTAAGCAGGCAGTGTTTGCTGCGTTCCGCTTCATGGCCCATAGCATTGGTCTGGCTTCGCAGTGTGGTGGCTGAATACCAAGGTGAGTGTAGAGTGACATATGTAGGTAGAGTTCCTCTGTGCTTCGTCTGAACGAACATTGTGTCCACTCCTGCCTCTACCCTCAGATAAGTACTCAAAGGTAGGATACTTCCTTTATCTGACAGCGTCTGGGGGCAGAAGCTGGAAAGTTTTAGCAAGGAACAAATGTTGCATTTTTGGATAGGCCATTCCAAACCTGTCTCTAAGTGTCTTGTCAGCAGGAAGATCTCTGCTGAGGTAAAAATTATGACTTGTGAAATACATAAAAGAATTAACTGAATGCTGCCCTGTGATGTTCCTGTTTGGAGAGGCAGTTCTTGGGTACTCTACCTGAGATAGGAGGCATTTGGATGCCAAAGTTCCAAGCTGATGGCATCTTTTACACACGCCTATGGAAACTGCCACAGTGTTGGTGGAAGAGCAGTGCTTGTTACCTTTTGAGCATAGCTCCTGAAACACTCAGAGCTCTGTGTGGGTCAGCTGAAGAAATTCAGGAGGCTGAGCACAGAAGTGCTTGCTTCTGGTGGCACAAATCCACCGTTTGTTGGACTCTCTTCAGCCACTTCAGGTTCAGAGTATCCTTTAGAAAAAGTTCAGGTGTAGAATTTGTTAGAAGATGAAAAATTCACAAAGTGGGAAAAGATTTTTCCCCGCAAGCTGCCAGAGAACATGAGTGAAATTAATGTGTCACGGTTCCTGTTTCCTGCTCCTGTATTTCTAAGTCTTACACACACGGATAGGAGTTATAAATTAATAAAGTGCTAGCATGTTCTAAAAATGAGACTACACATTGAAAGCTGCAGTCATTAGTTAAGCCTTTCATGGGCGCAGCTTGGGACTGTCTGCAGAAATGCAGTGAATTGCGCATGGAGAAAGGAACTTAGAAGAAGCAGGGGGAGTGAAATGGCATGTTGATGTAACTTCCCTAGTTTCTGTAGAACTGTATGAAAATGTAGCCAGGATCCTTGTGGTGAAATCCTTTAACTCAAAATGCCTTCTTTCTTTTTCAAAACCATATCACAGAGTGGAGACGGATGGAGGTGATTGAGAAGCAGGCCGCTCTTGCAAGCAAAGTTTGCAGCTTTCTGTGCTCTTCCAGTGTCAGAGTTTATAAGTCTTTGCTCCTTTCTCTGAGTGACAGTGAAGTAGGCTGTTCCCACGAGAGTCTCTGTGTTTGGGTAACATTTGCAAGGAATCCTGAAATTTTCAGTTTTACGTGAAGAAAAGGTTGTGAGGGAGGAAATCAATGGCCTTGACACATATTCGAAAAAAATGATGGAAACTTTACAGGATTTTGTAAAACAGAATTACCTAAGTTGTTAAGAAAGATGAAATGGTATGTGGGTTTAAAATGTGAAAATTCATCTCGAACAATGGGACTTGCTGTGGAGTTCTGTTAGTGTTGAGAAGGTGTAATTTCACTTAGGTTAAAATCTTTCCAGTTAAACTTATCGTCCCTGCTTTTTGGTGCTGCTTCCCACCCAGGACATATGTGTAGGTCCTTAGCCTAAACTCGCCATGAATTAAACAAGCAAAACAACCACAGTGATTTCAATCTTTTCAGGTGTGTTTTCCATCCAGAAGTTCAAGATGCAGTTCTGCCAGGGCAGTTTGTTCCCACTTCTGTTGTTTTTCAGTCTGTTAGTTTAGCTCTAGTTTTCATGAGTAGAAACACTGTGATATCTCAGGAGTGGTATTCTGACTTTACTGAAAGGCTACAAAGAAGGAGTTAGCTTGCACAGAGCATCTTACAGGCAGTGTAGAGCTAAAACGTGGATTTCTTTGACTCTTGGTCTAGCGGTGCAAATTGCTTCTCTTGGGATTTTTGAGGTAGATGCCTCACCCACACCAGTCCTCACGTCTTCTGTAGTGCTGTGTTGCTTATGTATATGCCTTTGGTTCCTTTCAGTGCAGTAACTTGTGGTTTTAATACTGCTGATAGGTGTGATGAGAAGCACATTACGTAGTGGATAAAGATGGGGGAAAAAAATCTCATGTGTGAGTTATTGATGGGGAAGCATGGTAGTGTGAGCCAGGGTCTTTTTCCTGCTTGTTTTCAGTAGCTTTGTAAGGCTGCAAGATAGTTTGGGTTAAGAACAATGCTGCTACTGATTTGTAGCCATCAGGACTGATAAACTATGTGAAGGGGCCTTCAGAGTATCTTGGCAAATAGTGTTTGGATGCTTAGTGCACATAAAGTCTATCTGCATTATTCAAGAAGATAATTCATTTCTGTGCTGTTTTCCTCCTGTGCTGAGATCATTCTCCTATCCAACTGTTACCCAGCTGAGGTCTTGATAGTTCTCAGTTTTTCCATAATGACAAAATGAAATTAGCCCTATGATGACTAGTGCATGTGAAATTCCTCTTGGTTAAAGCATGTCGACCTGAATGTTTTCTGGCTATTTTTTTCTTGGGAGAATTCAACATCGCTTTCAAACATGAGAAAAGAGGAAAAGATGCAGATTAGGAAATGGTGCTGTTTAAGGTACAGGGAGGAGCACATAGCCTGCTTCTAGAACATAATCTGTCCAGCTGTGACTTAGTCATCTTCACTCTTACATAAAATGCGTCCAATCTAAATAGCTGAGCATCTCCCTCCTGAATGCGGCAAACCAGCATCTTTTATGCTTACGTGGAGCTGTAACGGGCACAAGCTATCTTCTTAGGAGTGCCTTCATACTTGTGAACCTGCAGCATCCATCATCCTGTCAAGCCTCATTTACTCATGCAGTGGGATTTTTTTTTTTTTTTAATTCTGTTCCACAATGTTTCCAAGTTTAAAGAGGTTCCTTGCTGTTGGCAGGGAATACAGCACTGATAATCCTGGATAGGGGAGCAGAGAACGTAACGTGAGAACAAAAGTGACTCTCCTGAGTTGAACAGAAGATTTTGTTCCTCTCTGACAGGGCCAAAAATTGATGCACTTGGAAGAATGTGAGAGGATCATAGGATCTTGGCTAACATGTCCAATTTCAGTGTGGTTCATGCTGTTACATTAAATCCAGCCCTGCCCTTAGTTGCTTTGATTTCACATAGCTATTCTTGAAGGGGGATAACCTGACTACTATGGCATGTTTTTGTATGGATAAATATGTGTCCACGTTAGTCCATTGTGTATGTAATTACTTTTTTTGGGGGAGGTGAAGGAGATTCTGTTTGGTGACTGAAGCAAAAACTGGTAAGCTTTGTAGGACCTGGGCTGTGTGAGTTGAGAGAAAGTTTGTGCCAGTTAAGGAATGATGGACATCCTTATCTAGGTAGTCAAGGAAACGATGCTGTAAGTGTGTTGTCAAATAAATGTATTGATAAAGATAGCTGCTGGTAAAGCTTACCACTGTGGACATGGAAGATAACATTTACAGTTATATCAGTATGTTTGCCACTAATACAGGTTTCGTAAAACTGGGGAAGCTAACATCTTAAAGTCACCTATATATGGAGTGGAAGAACAATCTTCTTGGGGGAGGGGTAGTTCGAGCTGGAACTTCACTTTGGTAGTTTGAAACATTCTTCGTAGGTTTCTGAGTAAGTGTTTAATGTAGTTTTAGTTCTAAAAAAAAAAAAGTTTTTACACTTTTCTCATAAGAACTACAAATGTACTATACTCCCTGTGAAGACTTAATGGCTGTGGTTGCTGCTGCCTGGAGACCTCTATGCTTCAGTCTGTTGCATGATTTTAAATTCCCCCCAAAGAACTGTGGTAAATTCATACTTTTTTTGGCAGGAGGAGGAGGAGGTGGTGTAGAGATGAGGAGGACTGTGCTTGACAAACGTGGTCTAGCTCATTTGTAAGCTGCAATGCCAAGTATAGAAATGACTAGGTGAGATTCAGTCTTTGTTAAGTGGAAAGTCAGATCATCAGAAGGTTAGTTTTGGCCTTAAAATGCATAGTTACGCAAATACTTAGTGCCCCTGTAGAGCAATGAGCAATGCCCTGAGCAATCTGATCCAGGCTGGCCTTGTTTCTGGGAGAGGTGGGGGTTTCAGTTAACCTCCAGTGGTCTCTTCCAGTCTGCATTAGTCTGTTATTGTGTGGAAGGTGGACTGGGTGTAGGAAGCTGGAGCCAGAGCATGCTTGTTTTGAGTGAAGAGGGCAAGAGTTAGGCTGAGGAAGGCAGGATGCTCTGATGACAGAAGTCGTTGTGCTAGAGAACTAGCATTAACAGTGGAGATCTGAAAATACCTGGGATTGTAACTTGGGAAGGACACACCTAACTTTACAGAAGGTTGTGAGATGACATCAGCTTTTAATTTACTGCTCTCTAGAATCTTTTTATCTGGATAGCGTAAAATATTTGGTAGAACTTCTGTCAGAAAGACACTAATGGGATAATAAAGTATGTTTACAGAGCTCTGAATTGTTTCGTCACACTTCAACAAAAGATACAGACCCATCCAGTTGCAAGGTGATGCAGTTGTTAGCAAAACTGCAAACCCACCTATAAAATGTGAAACAGCATTTTGGAAAGCCGTAGCTCAGAGGGCTTTAAGGTCATTACAGTTAGTTGGCTCTGCGTGGTACTTCTGCCAGTATTTTATTTAAAAGGGTTAATGCAATTCTTGGGCATATTGCAGAGATGAAAAAAAGTGGGGGAAAGGAATGCGAAGCAAAACCAAGTAATCTAAATAAGTAATCTTATAAACTCAGCAGTGTTGAGGCTGATACTGGAATTGAATTTTGGTCTTCATGCTTCAAGAAGAATGCCAGTGTGTTTGGAGAAAATTCAAAGGACAGCTGCAGAAATGATCCAGGAACTGGAAAATACGCCTCATGATGTGAGGCTTAAAGGAGCTCAACTTACTCAGCTTATTGAAAAGACAATTGAGAAAAGACTTGATCTTTCTCTATAAGGACTTGGGAGATTTGCTGACAAAGGCATGGCAATATCAACTGAGGTTAGACAAACGCAATCTTGGAAGTACAGTTTCTTAGCAATGATAATGGTTGAACATTGGAGTGGTTTACAGGGAAGGGGAAAGGAGCAAATGCTCATCTTAGCCTTTTAAAATAGGGTCAGCTGATTTCTTTCCTAAGGAATTTGGGGTTTTTTATGATGATAGTATATTTTTTCCTGACACTGGAGTTTAAGAATCTTTAAAGGTTTGGTGCCATGATCAATTGGCACAAGTTCAGATACATGTGCCTGCAGTCAAAGCCAAGGTCGTGAAATTATGGTGAATTTAGAGGAGAAATAGTTAATATGGTTCTAGAATACTGCCTTGATAAGACATATTGGATATGAAGGGAACTCTGAAATTCAATGCTTTGTGGTTTGCATCGTTGGAACTCAGTTCTTTCCCATACTATGTTGCTTCAGATGTTTAAGATACAGTTAAGGCTTTCTGAAGACCTCTACAGAGAAGCCCTGGTGTAACTGTGTACACTCGATGTATTCAGGTGAGCATTTCTGAATTCCAGTTGGCCGCAGCAGAAGTCTGTAAATCTTTTTCATCCTTTTTTAGAAACAGCATTAAATAGAAAAATAAATTGCACAATAGCAATATGATTACAATTCCTCTGAGTGACAAAGTAAGCATAAGTTCTCCTGGTAGGTTTGATTCTTCAATTAATGTAGGATATTCTTTATCTCTCAAGTTAACTGGACTTAGTTGGAAGGTTTATTCATGTTTGAAACACTACTAAATAGTTACCAGAAGCAGTATTCTAATGACATTTGTTTGATGGTTTTTATGGCATCCAGGTACTTCAGAGATTCTACTCCTCCCTCACTTTGTAAATTCACCTGGGGAACTGAGTGACTCCATTTGGTAATGGCCACAGTTCACTCTTCTGCTTTTCACTTTCATTTGTGCATTCCACCACTCTCTCGATGGTTGCTGAGTTTCTGTATTTCCATAAATTACCTTGTTGCACATGCCTCTGCAGACATGCAGAGCTCTTTAATTTCCTTCAGATAGCTCTCAAAATCTGCTGCTTTGTGCAGGTACAGCTTTCCTGCCTATGTGCATGCTTGGTTTTACCTGCAAGAGGAGGACATGGAGCTACCTTCTCTGCTCTGCCTCTTCTGTGTGGCTGCATTCCTGCCTCTCCTCCTTCGGGCCCTGCTATGGAGGAACACCATTGCTCTCATGTCTGCAGCTGTGCAGTAAGGAAACTTCCTGTGTCCCAAGGAAGAAGATGCAGCTCAAAATTCTGTAGCTTTTTGAATGTCGGACACATCAATATGTCACATAAATTGAGCTATTTCTGTGGTGGGAAGGAGGTTGTCTAGCAACTGCAGGTTTCCTTGCTTAGGGCTAAAGGGATGCAAGCTGCAGAAGCATGTTGGGGCACTACACAGTGTAAAGCAAAGGCCTCCAGCATTGAGATCTAGTGCAGCAGATCTATTCACCTTGTCCAGACAGCCCCATCTGTCTTAACCTGCAGAAGCATCTCACAGAAAGTGCCACACATAAAAGAGGTTTTGAAGGCTTAGCAGTAAAGAAATTTACCCCCTTCCATGCCTTCCCTCTCTGCTGTGCCATCAGTTCCCTCTCCACAGCATTTAGATGCTGGTGGAGATGACTTTCTGGAGAAGGGTTCTTAGACTCCTTACCATGAGCAACTCTGATGTTTCAACCTCTAATTGTGAGGTTGTACATACCTGTGCTTAGTTGCATTTGTGATAAACCTGAAAATGTTCTCAACGCGTTACTCTGCTCATAATTCAACATTTAAGAAAGGCAGTGGTTGTGATAGCATTTCCTTATTGATGTGTTAGAGAACCACTCAGCATTGCTTTTGTGTGAGCTCTACGATGATCACTCTTGGCCAGCTGTTTGATGTCAGTACTCCTGCGTTACCACCCACAAGCAGTTAAGCTACAGCACTGGTTGGCTATGGCATTATGTACTCAGAGAAGCTCTGCTCAAAGGAAAAAGTTATTAATTTGTTTGCAAGTCACCAGAAATAAATTTGGTTTAAGTGATTTTTGCCTTTATTCAGTCACCAGTTGCATGTTTTTGACTACTGATTTCTGGTCACCTCCATTTACTTTGGAAATGCGTTCAACTGGATTATCTGCTTTGCATCTTGTTAACAAAAAGTGGGCTAGTCAGAAGAGAGACTGTGACTTTCAGTGCTGTCTGTACCACTGAACTTTGCATTTCTTGCCAGCAGATATGAAGCAGGTATTTGGGAGCTTCCTGAATAAGTATTACACCTTCATCTCTGTGTTTGCAAGAACAAGTCTTTCATTATCTTTTTATGCCATAAATGTATCAAAATAACTTAACCAAAATCTATATTCCTTAAAGCTTAATGTTCCAAGACATTGTCAGCTGATGGCTTATTCTGCAAATCTGTAATATTGCAATCAGGTGAATATCCACTGTGTAGAGAGGATCCAGCGTGGAGAGCTGGGGGCACACCCTGCT
Source organism: Ramphastos sulfuratus (assembly GCA_013399055.1). Taxonomy (NCBI): domain Eukaryota; kingdom Metazoa; phylum Chordata; class Aves; order Piciformes; family Ramphastidae; genus Ramphastos; species Ramphastos sulfuratus. The sequence goes on along the minus strand of WBNM01021893.1, from coordinate 179,780 downwards.
GCCATACCCACATGGTGGAATCAGCACATATCCTGCCAGTGCCAAAATAAAATAAAACATGAGTTGCAAGTAAGCCAGAAATGTGAACCACAATAAAGAACATATCTTGAACATAATTCAGCATCATCAAATGGGTAGAAGCCCCAGATGAGAAAGAAGGCCTTGAGATTTATATGCTGTCTTTGAGCCTTTGCGATTGCTCTCCACCACTGCCCTAATGGCTCTGTCTGCTCTCTAACAGACTGAGAAAAGCAGATCTGCAAGATATGTGTGAATTTTTTTAGAGGTTCCAGAACTGTCTTAAATGACCAAGACTGGCAGTGGCGCCTAGGTCACAGTTGGTGCCATTTCCTACAAAGATGTCCCTGAGAAGGAGATGTGGTGGAAGAGTGCAGCAGGCGGAGCTTTGAAACCTGCCACGATTCTGGGAGACTGCTGAAATCTTGTAAAATTCACTGGATTTTAATGCTTAACAGTGATTAGATATCTCAGTAAATGGATCCAGCTCTTGCTGTGTGCAATGCAGGTTGCAGGTGTCTTCCTAGCTTGGTTTCCCACTCGAGGCACATCGGGCCAACTGGTGTTTGTTGGGATGAGACACAAAAGCGTTACATAAGCCTGGAGTAGCTTCCTTATGACACAGAGAAGTGTATTTACATGATCTCGAGCCCAGGTGCAAGGCTGAAAAACTTGCCTGTCTCAAACCACAGAGGCCAAGGCTGGAGCTAGGAGGGCGCTCAGTGATGGTTTGGGCACGGGGGGAAGGGTCAAGGCAAGTTCCATAATAGAAAGCAAGGCTGAACCTTGGGTTGCGAGCTGCAGCTCTGTAATTGCCACACTGTGATGTTGCCATGGCTTCCCAGGCTGTCCCTGCACGGTTTCATAGTGTGTGAGAGTGGGGCCGAGGCTGCCGGCAAGCAGAGAGCTGCCATACGTGTTTGGGGAGCTCAGGCGTGCGCTGGCAAGCCGCAGTGACGGGAGGATCCCCGCCGGGCAGATTCGAGGCTTCGAGCTCAGTCTCCCATCTCTTCCCTCCAACAGATCGGGGGGATGAGCTGTGATTTTTGCAGTACTTTCAAACCTTTTGCTGCTTTCTCTTTCACACAAAGTCCTCCTTTCTGCCTGAAGCTGCGGTCAGGCTTGGAGTGAGGTGGTAATGTGAAATGGAGGAACCTGGGGGGCACGAAGGGAGGCCTGGGAGGGGGTTCGCCGGCCCTGGACGGGCTCCGGCTGTTTTGATCTAAGAGCCTTTGGCCGCGTTGCCATCTGCATAGCCTGTGAATACTTTTCTCTGGCACAGACCTCGTTCCTCAGTGTTGCATCATCTCTGGGAGAAAGGCCAGGTCCGGAGCCCCAGCACAAAGGCTTTCTGAAGCCGATGAAGCTTGTTCTGTGTGCGGAGCGTCTCTCTCCTTCCTGTCGTCCTTTCCACAGGATTCCTGAAGAGGCCTCCGTCCGAGAGCCCCTTCATCAACAGCTACTTTATCTCCCCCGCTTCCTGCACACCTGGCTGATGCAACGTCTGCCTCGGAAGCCGCTGCTGGAGTCTCCTCTGGAGCTGATTGTTTGCCCTGTCTGGGAGTGGCCAGGCAGGCTGGGCCGCCTGCCTCACGTGGGGGCCTTAAATAGATGTATGAAGGACGGACAGGCAGACCTGCGAGGCAGAGACTATTTAGTGGGATTACGGAGAAATCTTTTTTCCAGTTCTAGGGCTGGAGGTTGCAGTCCTACTCCTGGCAACTTGTTTGCGGTTAGCCTTCCACTGGTTGCAACTTCAGGACGCTGCTCCGTGCCAGTAAATTCTGCTGATTCCCCTTCTATATGCAGTGACTTCCCATGACTCTGGACTGTCCGGATTCTCATGGGAACTGTGCTGCTCTGGGTTTGGATTTGATCCTAGTTATTGCCCTTTATTGGTCTGTTTTTCTCTGACCTTGCATGTGGTACAGGCTTTTCTCTGAAAGGTCTTCAAAACACAATTTCCAGGTCTAAAGGTGTTTTTTTCCTTTCTGAGGAGGAGGTTCTCTGGCAGCCTTTTAAATTTAGAGTTTGTCTACTCAGGAAAGCTTAATATTTACACAGGTACAACCATTCATGTGAATACTATTACATGCACAAGCAACAAAATTTAGAACAAGGACAAACTCTGGTCTGCTAAGATCAAGCCAGTGTTGTTACATTACTTAAACTAATTTAAGTTTAATTTTAACCATAGCTATTTTCTGGAGTAGACAGGCCTGTTAAGTTGAATATGAAAACAGGATTTATATGGACAAGGTGTAGCTGACTGAGCAGCGGTGTTTCCAGTATTGCCGTCTAGCCGTCTGCCCGTCTGCTCAGCCCCATTGCAGAAGGCTCTTACCCCTATAACCAAGAGAATATGTATTGTACCTGCTTCTGCTTTTAGTCTAGTCTTCTTGGCATCAGCTGCACTCGATGAGACATGTCAGCATTTCCTTCCTGCCAGCTGTTCTGGCAAAGGCTTGGAGGGGACAGTTGCAGCAGTAACATCAACTGCCACAGCTGGATTCAGTGGATATTAGTTGCCAAGGCTTTAATCTCAAATATCAGTTTTGAACCTTTTTTGTTTGCATTTTCTTACTTTTATGATACACAGACATTTGACTGTTCTCTTTTATCCTATGGGCAAAGAGAGTGACAAACTCACAGCAAGGAACAAGCATTGCGATTAGGATGTGTTCCCCTTGCTACAGAATAGTTTTCCCTTGTGACTAACCCAAATCAAAAGTTTGTAGAACCAAAAAAAGGACATTTTTCCATTTTTCCTCTTTCTTGTTTCATTTACTCCAGTAATTTTTGTATCATTTCTGTGGGGTCTTGCATGTAATATTTTTTTTTCTCTTATATTGCTGTATATCAGGAAATAATAGAAAACAATATTTGTAAAAAGAAAAGTATCTTCAGGTGATTGCCTTCCTTTCGTTTCTGAAAATACAATTTCAAATGCTATAGTGTTTGAGAAATTTGTCATCTTCACCAGTGACTTGTTGGGCTGTGAGACAGACGCAGTGTAAAACAGTGTTAGGCTGTGAGACAGAGGCAGTGTAAAACAATGTTTTCAGCGTGAAAGGACCAACAATTATTCTTTCCAAGTCTGTGGGATTGTTCTTAATTTCTCCATTATTAGCATTATTTTTGATTATTAACCTTTTAAAGGCATTTTAGCATTTCATATAGGTTGCTAGATTTCCAAAGTATTGTTCTTGTGAAGTTTTGTTGATTTCCTTTGCTTATGGCCCTTAAAGTTACGAGGACATTGATATTAAGTTCCTAGTTGGGATAGTCCTCTTCCCTTTATGCCAAGGTTGTTATACCTTTAAAACATCATCTCTGTCACAGTTGTCCTTAGCAAAGTGTGTATGCAGCCCAGGCAAATGCAGGCAGGTCCCTTCTCATCAGTGTGGGGTACAGCAAAGTATCCTGGTATCTGCCTGCCACCTCTCCATAAACATAACTCAGAATATTTTGGTCTACTGTGGATCACTGCTACTCTGGAATTTGCCTCCCCTTGCTAATTTGGTATGTATCTGTTAACGGTATTATGCTTTATGTGTGCTCTTCAACCATTTTCAAATCTATATAAATTAAACTTTCCACTGAGGTTCCATGATGCAAATCAGATGTTTTATAAAGTCCAAACAAATTTTTGTCTGATGTCTCCATCTTCAGAGTGTACCAAACTGTAAAGAATGCAGTTGAATTGTCCACTATAAGGTATTTCGGATGCAAAGTCTTATCTGCCCTTCCTTTATCTCTTATTAAATTCCTCTTCTATTTCTTATCGTAATACCTGAAATCCTTAGTGATTCCAAAAGCAGAACAGAGGAATTTTTCTGGGTGGTGGTTGTTGTTGGGGGGGGTTTATTTAGTTTTGGGTTTTTTTTTGTTTGGGTTGGGTTTTTTTTGTCTACAAAACAAAGAGGTTTTGCATAACTTCTTGATTGCTGAAGCAGCAGCAGACATTTGAAGTTATTCTTTCTGCTTCTCTGAGTAATCTCTGCAGTCTTGGGTCAGTTGCTGAGAATACTTGGCTGTGCATTTCATAATTCCTCTTCTTGATGGTTTAATTTCCTTTGATTGCTCACTGTCATTGTTTGTAGTCCCTTAGGGTGTAGTTTACAGAGGAGTTAAAATAAAACTGGTGTTTTCATCAGATAAAATGATGGATGGGCATGATTGAACCTAGATTAATCAAAAGATTTTTAGTTTCTAGCTGTTTACCAAATTTTATAAAAATCAATTTAAAATTTAGCTTGTACCTTGGTTTTAAATGTGTCACATACCTTCAGCTGAACAGCTTTATCACACTGACTTCAGCTAAGTAGGTGTATCTGTAGACACATGTTGAGGTAGTTTCTAGTGCTTCTGTAAAATAAGTATAATGGGAATCATTAATATGATTTCATATCTTCTGTGGAACGACTTGGCTGACACATAGGCCTGTGGGTACCAAAAGCTCTTTGAAATCACCTGTGTCCTCAGAGTAGCAGTCTGGCCTTTTCCCAATCACTGGCTGTGCAGCATGGTGAGCAGGATCAGGTCTTGCCAAGTTGTTGCTTTCATTGATGCTTAACAATCTTTGAATGTTGTTACTGCGCTAAGCTTGTTGGTGCTCTATTGTGATTCTCAGATCCCAGAGAGCAAGATGAACTCTGAATGAGATGCATAGGTACAAACATTTCTTTTTGCATTTAGTTATTTACGTATCAAAGAGAAGTTTTAAGAAAGCTCTGAGGCAGATGAGTCTTCAGCCTTTGCACTGCATTTGTCAGTGATACGGTTATCACAGTATGCATGTGTAGCTACCAGTGAATATTTGTGTTGCCTGTTTATTTGATCCTTTTTTGTTGTTTATTAGGACAGAGCTCTCCCAGACCCCGTGGGGTGGATGAGGTGCTGTCTTGCCTTGTCAGTCAGCTAGCAGGTGATATATGGTACTAATGGCAATAGTAAATATTCGTCAATAGTTCATTTTTCAAAACTAGCACAGTTGTTTCCTTGCTGCTTAGTGAACCCAGCTTGTTTTCAGAGCAGAGCTATGTGTTTGTATTGGCAGACTGAGGCAAAATTCAAATACTTCTAGGAATCTGTATTTTTCTGAATAGGGTGGAGCTAATGACTTAAGGATTTGTCTGCTCTGCCCCTCCTTCTGTGTAGGTGACCTTATAGAACAATGCCTGAAATTCTGGGAATTTGATGCATTTTTTTTAAGCTGGTTGTTTTAAACACAAAACCTCTTGATCTGATTCTGTTTGTACTAAAGGTCCTTGCCCTTCTGCAAAGGTCTGCCTTTGACAGAAGGCTTTTGGGTATGTTGGAAAGAATGGGCAGTGCTTGGTTGGACTCAGGTGGATTGCACTAGTATTTGGGCAGCACTGGCTGGTAAGCTGGGACTTTTCCAGTATGGCAGTTGAAGCACTTCTTGTTTACATTGGATATTACCTAGACTTTGGCTACTCTGAAATTTCCAGGAGAAACAATGAATTCATAGAATCTCTAAACTTGGTAAGGCTTTTGATACTGCTTGCTCTACTTGCAGCGTGATTTGCTGCTGCCACAAATGACAGCATTAAGTATGATCTGGTCAGAATTCACTGGCGCAGGCCCAGAGGAGGTTAATGGAGAGGATGCCAAGGAAGGTTTCATAGCAGAGCTACTTTCAATTTGCCACGAGCTCTGGCCTTTGGGAGTGTTAGATGCAGAAGAGCATGCTGTGAATTTGATGTGACTAGTAATGGCCTGGAAGCTTTAAGATGTTTAACTCGTATCTGAAGTTCATCCTGTATAGGTGACCTGTAGGCCTGTTGCTGAGCATGGAGAAGAGGGTGATAAATTATCATTTGGACACTAATAGTCTTGGGTTGTCAGAAGTTTTAGATCTATGTCCAGTTTTGGGACTTGAATAGCTGGGAGTCATTGGGAGGTGTGAGGAGCAGTAAAGGAAGCACTCGTTTGTCCTTTGCTGTCTGAGAACAGAAGACACATGAGAAGTGGTCATCATCAGTGCAGGCAGATGGGATTTCCCTGTCCTCCCTCCCCTGGCACACACTGAAGTCATAGATAATCAGAAAAGGCTTGTCTCAAGCTTATCCGCAGTGTGTTTTGTACCAGCGTTACTTCCTTACCATGATCAGCAGCGTGTGAGGCACTGGATGCACAGTTACAATACTTCAGGTCCTCTGTAGACGCAGACTCACAAATGCACACTGATGCTGCAGAGAAGCAATGGATCGCTGTCTCTCCCTTGCTTGATAACTGCTTTATGCTTGAGGCCGTGACCATGGGAGGGTGTGAGAGGAGTGCTCTGTCCTTACTGAGACTGTATAGCATCACCTGAGCTGCACCAAATGGTAACATGAGTCTAAGCATCTGAGTGTAGGTAGCAAGTGCAGTCTGTGAGGCTGTACCCAGGGTTTTTTGTCAGGGGATGGATTTTTCATGGCACTCAAATATACTTTGTGGTGTTCGTCACCAAGTGTTGCACACCACAGGTGCCCAGAGGTGTCTGTGAGACCAGGACACCAGTGGAATGGTAACAACCACACCTTGAAGGAGGAGGCTTTAGTCAGCTGTTTGACTGACCGTACTTTCTTGTCCCTGTTAATACTGACTTTTAACACCACAAATAATGGAAAGAGTTTCCAGCAGTAAATTTTCTGCAGCTGCTTTACTTGTAATGTGGATGGCAGTGGTTGTGGAAGTGAGTCAAAGAAGTGGTTGGTGCTGCTGCATCTTAAACAGTTTTGAAAACTGAATTCACTCTTACAGCAGGTGTCGCCTGACCTGTGATCGGCCAGCTTAGATTTAGTACAGTCCTTATCATCAGTATGGGATGTTAACCTAAAAGAATTGAATAACATCTATTCACATTTTAGCTAGGGCAGCACTTAGAGTTTTGATCTGAAGGTGGCTGAGTCCCTGGTGTGTCACCTGTGCTGAGCGAGAAGTGGGGATCCCAGTGCTGGGCTGGCTCCACAAGTAGGTGCTCCTCTGAGCTGTTACGATGATGCTGGTTAAGGAGGCAGGCATGCAGATGCCAAACATGAGGGGGAAAAAAAATCTTTAAATTCTGCTTTTTCAAAACCAGCTAAGTAGTATTTACCTATTAGGCCATCAGAATTCCCATTTCTGTTTAAGATTTTTTCATAAGGGAGATGGGTTTGTGCTGTGATCTGAAGCTCATCAAATTTGCATTAAGACTTTGAATTTTAGGAAAACTTCCAGTGACACTGGAGACAACTTGGCATGACTTTTTTTCTCCTGTACAGCTGTATATTTTTAGAGGTAGAGGTAAGTAGGAGCTTGGGGATTATATATACAGAAAATTAGCCAGTTCAATGGGTGAACGTTTTGATCTCAGCCTTGGTATTTTCTGTGCAGGCTAATGATTTGGATGTTAGCAGGCCAAGTTTCATGAAGACCCAGATTGTAATCTAGTCAGAAGGTGATACAGCCTTGGCCAGCACTTGGGACTGGTCTTTGCAGTTCATTTTGAGTGTTGAAGTATGCGTAAAACTGCAGCAACAAACAGCAAAATCCGAGCATGGCTGATGGTCGGGCAAGTCCTGCTGGCTCAACACAAAAGCAGCTGAACTGGAATTTGTCTTGTCTAACGTTTCTATTTGGTATTTCATATTTCTTCAGTATCTCTTTCCCAAAAGGGGGAGTTACCAGACTGTTTCAGTGCGACAGCTTTTGTACATCATTGACGGCAAGAGGGTTTTGTACGAGAAGTGGCTGAAACTTGTCCTGGTTACCCCAGGACTGACCAAATGTCCTGTGGTCCTCTAGTCCAGAAGCCACACCTGAAATCCTCTGGTTCTGCTGAGTCACAGGCAGGCAGGAGGCTGGAATTTGTCCTCATGAAATCTCGGGTTGCTGCCAGCTGGATATGGTCATGGCAAAAGCAAGAGATCAATAGGAAAAAAAAACAAATCTAAGCAAGTAGTTAAAAAGATTGGAGACTGCAGAAGTTTTCTGTGTCCCTTAAAAGGGAAAGGTGCTTCAGACACTGAAAAACTTGTCCTGTTTCTTTTAACCTTGTGCCAGAGTTTTACGTGACTCTGGGCTGAAGGAGGGATTGATGCCTGTAGCTTTTAGCTGCATTTTAGCAGCAAATTGTCTCATCTGGTGCTGGTGTAGAAATCACAATTCTGTCACAAGCATGAGAAAAGGGTAAATGAGACACTTCCTTTTTATTTTTCCAGAAAACATGCTCAAGGACACCTGGGCTATCCTGGGTTTGAGTTGCTTGTGAGCTTAGTCCTGGCTGTTTTCTTTTTCATCTCTCACCTCCCTGCGAGACCGTTGCTTTGGGGCATAATAGGGAATTGTCACAGACCACTTAGAAATTGTTATGTGCCGCTTCTGTAATATGCTGTATGCCTGTCATGCTATCACAGAGATTTCTCTTAGGGATATATACTGAAGGAGGAAAATATTTCCTTGTACTAAGAGAAGTGCCCTGCCTTTTAAGACAGAAAAAAGGCAATATAGCGTGTGGTGTTGAAACTCTGACTCTCTCACTCTTCTTTCATTTGCCCTTGTAGTGAGTGTGTGTTTTTGTGTTTCTCAGGGTTTTTGTGTGTTAAACAATGGCTGGACTGTGGTGTCCAAAGGCAGTTCCCTGTGAGAAATTCGCTACCCGCAGGAAAACTTGGCTCACAGCCCTTCTGTAGCCCAGGAGGGTTTGCTGGCAGAGCCCCCGAGATGCCGAGAAGCATGTGACGGCCGGCTGGGAGGGCCGGCTGGCTCATCTGCGCTGCCGGAGCCAGGGCAGAGACTGCACAAAGTTATTCAAGGCTGCCCTTAAAGTTGAACGTGTATAGAGAGTGGCTAAATTGTCACCGAGTTTCCGTGGGTTTGAAGTTGCCTTTGCTATGTGTGGAAGTGCAGCCTTTCTCTGTCATGGGGATGCTCTGTAGAGCGCATAGAATAATAGCGCCTTTATGATCGTCAGTGTTATTGAGGTTATTTACATAACGAGGAGCTGATCCCATTTCACCTCCGCCCGCCACTCGACCCTTGGAAGTCTGTGTTCATCGGTGATTTCGCTCACTGCCTGCCTTAGCAGGGCGCTGCGGGCAGGGGCAGCTGCGCGCCCGCCACCGTGCTGCTGTGACTCGCTCTGGCTGCTCGCACCGAGCCGATGGCCCTGCCGCGTTCCTCGCCGCAGCAGCCTGTGTGCGAGCGCCTAGGCATCTGACGTGGCCCTGCTGCGAGGAGGTGTCAGCTGGAATTTCAGGAGGTCGGCGCCCACTGCATCAAGGCTTGCCGGACTGAGTAATCAGAACAAAATCCAGGATGGGACTCGCTTGCCAAGTGGAGGCCATCGCAGGCATGGGGATAATAGCTTTGCTGGTCACGCTCGCCCGTACTGTGGGCCCAGTGAATGCAAAACAAGCGGGGCTCAAGCAAGAAGTCTCAGCTCAGTCCACCTTGGCCCTGTCTCATTATCCTCACAGATGGGGCTTTGCCTGCAACTTGTCTGGGGAAGGAGTTAGGAAATGCTGGTGGAAGACTGTGGGTGATAGGTGACAGCTGCTGCTTATATGCAGAAGGAGCTAATGGATTGCTTAGCTGATAATTAGTTCTAAGTTTAGTTGGGGGAAGGGGATCTATCGTTATCGTCTTCACAGCAGAGCAGCTCATTGCACATCAGTCCAAGACTGAAAAAAAGCCAACCCACCAAACTATCACCCACTACCTCTTCCCTGGCCCCACATAAGAAAACGATGCAAAAATCACGCAATGTGTCACTGATGGAAATGTATTTCTGCTTTTCATTTGCTATGAAAGCCTTCTTCAGAGATAGGAGAGAGGTCTCTTCCTATAACAGAGATGCAATGCTTTTTTTCTACCCTGGTAGGTTTCCCCATGTCCGTGACGTGTTGGCCGAGGCTCTGCGGCTCCTCTCCGCCCTCGGAGCGGCCAGTCGCTGCCCTCTGGACTCCGTGATCCCCGACGGGCGTCATGAGCATTGCAATCCCTCTGGGAGTCACCACACCAGATACGTCCTACTCCGACATGGCTGCAGGATCAGAGTGAGTGTTACCACATGGAGGAGGGAGGAGAAAGGGCAAGTGTCAGAGGGCTACCTGGGAGTTGAGTTGCAGACTTGGTGCCAGTGCTTTCCCTCCTTGGGAGAGAGGGGGTGCTGGTCCTGTGTGGAAGTTGAAAGCAGAAACAAAATGAGTGTTTTACAAGTGCAGTATTATGGAAATTGGTAAGTTTGACAGAGGAGATGGGAAAAAGGAGATTTCTGGCACACAATCAGGTTTTGTATTAGCTTGGCTAGTAAGTGTGTACTCAAGTGCAGGCAGCTGTGTGTTTGCTCTATCTATGCTTGACACTGGCAAGGTGCAAACCAACTCTTGTTATATGTGCTGAGCCTCCTAGCAATCATACATGACTGATTTCTGGACTGCTTTGGAGCTTGGCCAGAGATGTGAGACATCATCAGCCTGTGTAGACACCCTTATTTTGCTTCTGCCCATTAACAGGTTCCAAGAAGCACTCCTCAGTGGGCAATGCTTCAAGGTCCCTCCACAGGACTTTGTGCAGGGCTCTAACTGCAGTCCTATCTCTGAGGCCTGTTAAAGGGGACAAAGCATGTCTTTTTACAATACTGCTTCTGCAGGAGTCAGGAACATTTCAGATCCAGGAAATACTGCATCGTGATCTTTTCTTGAAACTCTCGTTAGTACTCATGTGAGCTGACATCACTGTTTTTGTTGGGGGCAAGAGGGAGGGCTCAAGTTATTTCTGTATGCTTCTGCCTCTTGCTTTCCTGCATCCCTCTTTGAAACATGAAGTGTAGCATCTCTACAAAAATTTACAAAAGACACTTTGTACATGTATTATTAAAAGGTACCTACTGTGTAAATACTTGTGTGTCAGATTGATCGATGTAGAACAGATACTGCTCCAGACCCTATTAATTCTGAGCTGCAAGAGCTGTGGCCTAAGGTATGAATCACTGTTTTTCCCTTCCGTCTTGCCCTGATTTGACTATGCACAGAGTTTGACTACACCGTTGGACTCTCTGTGGGACTTCTACTGCTCTTTTTTGTCTGTGTTGACACTGGCCCCATCCTGGGCATCCTTCTTCGTGATGCTTTATTCCATCCTATAAAGCCCATATTTTTACAAGAGTTTTAAACAGAGAGTCAGAATCTAGTAAGTCACTCATCTGCAGTGGCTATATGATCCTTCACTTTTCAAGACTGAACAGTCAGTATTGCTTGCCACCATGCTTCTCCCACACCAGCACTTTAAGGATTCAACATGCAGAGAGTTTAAACTGTTTGACAGGAGAATGAGTGCTAAATAGTTTACTCATGTACTAGGCACTTTGCTTTCAGAGCTGAGTATGAGAGAGGAGAGCCAGATATATCTGTGCATGTCCCTTCTAACATTTAAATATCAAAAAGACTCTCTGTAAACCTTATGCAAAGCATTTTCTATTTCCATGGTTATAACAAATTTGTAGGTCCAACTTGAGGCTAGGCTGGAGTACTTTAAAAAAAAATAGGCTTTTGAAGATTTCTGAATTGGTTTCTCTGTTTTCTAAAAATTGGGAATGCCAGGACTTTATTCTCCAGGCTTAGCATCGATGCACTGTTACTTACTGCTGAATTGTCCTTCGTTAGTTAAAGTTATAGTTGTTCTCCACTTCTCTGAGGCTCTTACTAATTTGATGCATGAAGTGTGGGGTCCATGAGCTTCCTGTCTCTTACAAGGAATTAATTTCAAAGATGTGCATCACGAAGGTGGTGGGAAGATAGAAAACTAGCTGGTCCTCTTCTCAAGCTGACCTTTAGCATCTTCCTCTGTCTCAGTGATACAGAGCAGGAGTGAAAATGCTGAAGAGTGTTTGTGTTATCTGAGGGTGACATGGAGACTGCAGAGCAGTTCCATTGTGTTAGTCTGGCTGTGTATTGGAAGTTGTTGAAACTCCTTGACGGAAGCATGGGCCTCAGCGTTGTTGCCCCTGGACACCACTGCACCAACAATCTTGGAAGTGTTACTGCTAATGGTTGCAGCAGCATTGCTGATATTCTAGGCTGAGCATAGCTGGGAATGTGAGTGACATGGACAGAAGATGGATCTGCTGCTTTGGCTGTTTAAACTTTTCCTTCTAATACTGGTTCTGGAGATATGATTAAACCTGAATTGGATTTAACTCTGTACCAATTTGGAAGTTCTGAGGGACTGTTGCAGAGATTCATCAAGGCTGGGTTGTGTGACAAGCTCTGTTCTGCATGGTGTATTTTGTTAAGAACTGTATCCTCTGGGAGGTTATCTCCTCCTGCATCTCCTGTTTTTAACAGTTTAGCTGGCTGCAGTTACATTGAAAACCGACAGAGTTTATCATGTTGTGGACCTAAATCCTGATATAGAAGTGCAGTTTGCATAGATTTAAGGTATTCTACTCTCTGCAGTTCTTTGTATGATAAATTATTGCTCCTTTGTGTTGAAAAGACAGATCTACCATACTCCAGAATAAGCCAGAAGGTTAGTGCATTGAAGAGTATATCAGGTTTAGTGGCAGGGTGGGGCAAACTTCAGTGCAGCAGAGATTTCAAGAGCTTATAGGAAGTCCAAAGGGCACGGAGGTTGGTGTTCTTGGGTGGTGTCTGGACACTGGCCCACGCATGACCACAGGTTGTGGTTGGTTGAGTACTGAATCAGGATTCACATTGACAATGTAGGACCCGCTGAGAATCCTGCGAGATCTCACCAGAGCAGCAGAGGTCTAAGGTAAAGTTTTCCTTTCCTGTATTTGTTTTTCCTGCTTGCTCAGTTCCATGCTATGATTTCGAAGACGATTTCACCTGCAGGCACGATTCAGTGATACTCTGCTGTATTCTGATACAGGCCCAACTTCCCATCTCTGCAGAGGTTAGCTGACTTGCATCTTCAGCTTGTCACAGATAGTGTGTTTTCTTGCTGGTGTTGTCTGTAGCCTCATTATCTAACATTCCCTGCATTGAACTGCAGCTGTCCCTTCCCTGAGTAGAGTTTCTGCTAAGGATATACCTTTCCTTTTTTGCTGTTTTTTTTCACCACCGTGTGGTGGAGGAGTGCATCGTACCTCGGCAGCAGAGCTGTTCAGCACACTGCACACCATGGCGCTGCAGGGAAAGTGCAGGGCGAATCTGGTGCGTCTGTGGCCACCGTCGGTCCAGGTCATGGATTTCGTTGTCTGCTTGTAACAGGAATCTCCAGTACCTGATGGTTGGTGTCAGGACGGCTGCAGGTTTCATGCAGACATTATCACAGGACGCTGGACACAATTAGTGTCTGAGGGAGAGAGAATCAAGTGCAGATGCAGAAAAGCTGCTTAGCTGCTGTTTAAAATAAGCCACTGCAGAGATAAAATGGCAGTACTGTTTAGTGGCTTTGAGATTAGGCTGGCTGAGCTCATATGTCGACGCTGAACTAGACCAAACTTCCTCAACTATAAGGAAACTGAGCTTTTTACATGCTAATTATCTTTTTAACTTCCCAGATTGAGACCCAGTTTAATGAGTTATCCAGGGTGGCCCTTGCTCAGTTCCTTCCCTCTGAAAGCAGGTTCAGCCTGTACAACTTCTGCACACATGATGCCTAGTGAAGCACATAATAACACCTTAGTCCCATGAAGTTTCTTCCTTTTGAGCTCATGTGTTGAATAGAAAAGAGCAGTGAAATACTGGCACTAAAAAAAGAGATGTACTGATGGGTTTTACTTTTGGCCCTTTCTGCAGCCCAGAGTCTGTGGAAGCTAGTCCAGCTGTCAGTGAGAAGAATGTGTACTCCAGCCACGCCTATGGGGCCACCCAGAAACACAGCTATCGCGGGCTGCCTTACGCAGTGAGTACTCTCTCTGCAGTGAATCAGCTCTTTACTGCCTACTTTACTCTTTTCTCCTTGCTCCATAGTTCTTTGCCTGTTAAGCCTTAGAAAATCTGGCTTATTTATTAGGGAACACTGAGTTACAGCTTTCCACCATGCATTTTGCATTTGTGTGTTTCTTGTTTGTGAAGTCTTGCATACTCTCTGTCAAGCTTTATTAGTGTTCCAGGTGATGGGTTTTTGACTGAAGCATGTGAATGAAGTGTTAATACATATCTGGACATCTAATGTTTTCCTGGTGGTACTTTTATGCCCCGTTTGGTTTATCGTGCACAATTTATACTTGTTTCAAGTGTGCAGATTTTCACTTTGGCAACTTAAAACTATGAGAAACAAGGAGCAGTCAGGAAGAGTGGGAGCATGGTGGCTTGAAACTAAGGGAAGAGCAGGACATCAGAGAGTCATTGAGGCTGGAAGAGGCCTCTTGAGATTATGTGATCCACTCCACTTGCTCAAGCTGATTCTTCTTGAGCAGGTTGCCCAGGACTGTGTCCAGCTGAGTTTTGAATGGACTCCACAAGACCTCTGGGCAACCGGTTACAGTGTTTGACCACTGATGCCATCTCAAATCATTAGCAGTACAACAGTTAATGTTGAAATAATCCAGTTGTTTTCCTAGGTTTGAGTTTAATTCATTGATTTAGAAGAAAGCCATTCACATCTTTCAGAGCCATTTGTTTACCTTTTTGGTAGATTGAGGAATTCAGGCTACTGTTTTACACCACGTTAAATAGTAACCTGGGAACTGTGGATCTGGGACTTCGGTTTCTAGGCACCATATCTTCACGTTAAAAGTAGTACTGCAAATACTCATTTTCAGGATCATAATTATGGAGCCCCTCCTCCTCCAACGCCACCAGCCTCTCCTCCTGTCCAGACCATTATACCTCGTGCAGAACTGAACGGCCTGCACTCACCTGATGAGGAGAACTCTGGGGACAGTGAGAGCTCCTCAGAAGGAGAATCAATTCCGACTTGGTGCCACTGCAGTGTCTCCCAAGATGGTTTCCTCCTCAAGTGTGAAAAGTGCAGGTAAGCTTTGGTGCAGTGCGGATCTGGACTGCTTCTTGTAACTTCTCGTGCCAAATCATGTCACGTTTGGGCTGTGGGACAGACTTCCTTTTGCTAACTGGAGCATTCTTTCCAGTGCTTTACCCAGTATTGACCCTCCTCCTTTGCGTTGTCAGCCTGACAAGTGTTGGTGGCACCAGGAGTGGAGATGAGGATGTTAAATCGATGTTCTTATCATCCTGGGCCCCACTGAGGGCACGCATCTTGTGACATCCTGTTGAATTTCAAGTGACTTTACTCCTACAAACCAGCTTCAATTGTACATTCTCCTTTGGCAGAGGAATGAGCAGGGGGAAGGTGATCAGACTTCGCCGCAGGAAGCAGGACAACGTGTCAGGTGAGCTTGAGGTTGTAATTCTGATAATGATGACTTTTGCTTTCTTTCCACAAGACCTTTGTCTTTTGGCTGCTGTAATCTAACTGTGATCAGTGACTGCAAATGTTCTTTGCCTCCCAGCCACTGGATTCTTCTCTTCTTCTGCCTCACCTCTTGTTCTTGGGAAAATCAGATTATCTTGTGAACAGAAAAGGGAAATACTCGTCAGTGCAATTCTGTGAGATGTTTGGGAGACCTGTTCCCAGTTTGGGTGGGAAAAGAGAAGTGGTGTAGTTCTTTCAGGGAAGAGCTGTGCAAAGTCATTAAATCATCTCAACGAAAATGGACATAAAGGTCAGCTTTTCCCTCTGCAATGAACAAAAATGGTGCTAATGAAGCGCTCCTCTCCATAGGTGGAGACAGCAGTGCAACTGAGAGCTGGGATGAAGAACTGTCTCCTTCTACAGTGCTGTATACAGCTACACAGCACACCCCTACAAGCATCACGCTGACTGTCAACCGTGTCCGTAGAAGCAAACCTAAGAAGAGGAAGAGGAACACTGAAAAAGCTCGCACTGCTCCCAAGGCCAAGAAGATCAAGGTATGTGGAATTGAGGGACTGTTGCTGCAGTGCCTACCAAATGCTGTGTGGAGTATTGTTGAGAGCACGTTGACAAGCTGCCAATAGACAGGAGACATCTGTCCTGTCAGGAATTGCTCTTTCTGGTGTAATAATGTGACACCTTGTACTTGTGACCTGCTAGAGTACGTGACTGTTGGTTTGAAAATTACCTTACCAGAACTCCACCCTTATTTCCCAATGCTGTCCATTCATGCTCAGAGCTTTTATTCAATTACATATTTTCCATTTTGCTCTACTAAGATTTGGGAAAATGGCCTTTGGAGTCTGTCTGTTTATGGCAAAGGGTCAGTCTGGAAATGGAATGAAAAAATTAAGGGAGTGTGGCATTTTTTAACAGGCTATGTTAAGGAATCTAGGCTGTAGAGCTGCATGGCACTGTTCTTCAGGGACAGAGATAGTGCCTGTATGGAAAACTATGTAGATAGTGATAAATATTTGTTGAGGGATGGCTTTACTGTTTGGTTTGTGAGGGTTTGGAGACATGATTTTTGATTGAAAGTGTGTGAGCAGCTGGTTCTTTCGCTAGTTTTACTATGATTTTCCCCAGGTTTAGGTTTCCCTTGAAGTTCTTCTGACAGACACTGCTTAAGTAAAAGACTGAGAGCAGGAGCCATGCAAGGTCTTCAGGCTTTTTGTTGTGAAACAGCTTGATCGTTTTGCTGGCCCTTTCTTCCGTCCAAGCAAGTGGGATTAGTCAGGACAGTTTGATTTTGATCTTGAGATTTTCATTAAGTATGAGGCAGGCCTTTTTACTTCAGAAATCCTGGCCATCAAGCTAGTCAGCAGTTTCCACTGGATTTGCATTTCAGAGTCCTTTTGTTAAAGTCCTTTGCTTCTTGTCTAGGTCCTCATGTAATTGTTGCCATCTTTTGTTAAGGATTGGTCTGTTTGAGTAAGATCTAGTGTGGTTCTGGGACACTAATTCTGTGGAAATATATAACACTTTGTCTTTTCTCTCCGTCTCTCCTTATTTGGGGGACAGGCCTTTCGAGAGGGCTCACGAAAGTCTCTGAGGATGAAGGTGAGTAGAACTGAGAACTTTCTGTGATGGTGATGGTTTGGTTTTATTCCCTATATTTTGTGCCTCTCTTGGTTTGCCTGGGGAGTTTGTGATTGTGGGACCAGCCTCAGAATAGTCTGAAGCCTTACCATGCAGCACAAGCAGCCCTGTTCAAAAGGGTATAACACACGCTGAATCTTGCTTTTGCTTCAGGTTGCTTTCTGCAAGGTAATGTCATCCAGTTCCAAGAGATATGACTGATTCATGACATTTGGGAGTGGGACGTTTGATGTAAGGGATGTAGAACTGGTTGTGGCCACTCTACTGTAAGATCAGTTATCATTTGATTGCATCAAAGCTATTTTAAGCCTGTGCATCAAAGTGTAGTGCACCAGTTTAACATTGGGAGTCCCTAGCAGTGTTGTCTTGTTTCTCTCCACACCCTCTTACTAGGGGTGGATGGAACAATGCATTTGTCTCTGGCTTTCTGCAGTACTGGTAGGTGTGGCTATCTGGTAGAAGATTTATTTGGCTAAAAAAAAGTTGACCTGCATTTGAGCTGTATGCCTTTCTAGAAACACAGGAGGTGACCTAAAGTTGACTTGGTTCCATCTGACCCCATTATTTGGGACATGAGTGGGTTGACTGTAAAACAGGCCTACATGAGATTTATTTGCCTTTGTGTGTTCCTTGCCATTGCTTTTTTTTAATCTATGTAATTTTTTTGCAAAGTGACTTTAAAAAACCTTTTTCTGGCCTGATACTGGCTTAATTTTCTTGTGTGCAGTGGAGTCAAGTACCAACTTTTAGTAAGTCATCTTATTCCTGCACAGAGTTCTCTGTAGATTCCTAAGTGGCAACTGCTATACAATGTTCTGGAGGATGGAGGTTTTGAAAAAGGTGTCCCCATGACAGATGTTATCACAGCTTGGAACAGATTGGCTTTCTTTTTGAGTAGAATATTCACTGTGCGTAGTTTTTTCCTGTGACGTGCTAGCCATTCACTCTTTGCTGTTTGGTGCAGAATTCCCCTTCTGAAGCACATGCCTTGGATGAAAACACGGCTGAAGGGTGGGAGAATCGAATCCGACTCTGGACAGATCAGTATGAGGAAGCCTTCACTAACCAGTACAGCGCAGACGTGCAGAACCTGTTGGAGCGTCATCTGAACTCTAATAAAGAATACATGGGCAAAACTGCTATGCTAGACACAATCAACAAAACAGAGCTGGCTTGCAATAATACTGTTATTGGGTCCCAGATGCAGGTAAGGATCATTATGACAGAGGTGGGGTAGGTCAGGTCCTCTGGTTTCTAGACATAAGGCATGGGCGTGAGTGAGCTGTGTTGTAGCCAGTCATCTAATTTCAGACCAATAGGCATAGATTTGATATAAAAGGGAGCAGAAGTGGTGCCAGTACCAAGACAGATTGAGAAACACTCACATTGAACCAAATCAGTGTTGCTAAGTTGGGGATATTTTGTTCTGTGATATGGTTGACAGGTATTTTACTGCAAATACTTTTTGTCACTGAATGGTTTGAGGCAGAACCAGATTTATCGCTTGCTGGAGACAGGAAATTTCCTGCTTTCCAGCTGAGTTTTTCTGTCTTTTTTTCTTTCTTTTTCTTTCCTGGCTTACATTGTGTGGAAAGCTGTTTTAAAGAACCTTCCAACAGTATGTCAGTATTTTTGAAGATTGTTGGAACTTTGGTAATTTTCAAATGTTGCACAACTGAACTGAATTTAGGGTACTGTCTCTCACTAACTTTTCTATAAGATGTGCAATGATTGGTGTCTTGCCAGCTGTGTGGAGTGCATGTAGACAAGGAGAACAGGAAAAAGATAAGTGTGGTGTGTGTCCTTCCCATTGCTGTTCTCAGCTGATGTTTCATCTGGTCTGTCCTTTACTGAACAGAGAACAGAATTGCCGCTCAGTTCAGGGTTTGTGGAGCTTCCTTGTCCTGGAGAGCGGGGATAGGTGCAACTGTAAAGGATGAGCTGCAAAACAGATGTGGGGCACCTCTTCTCTAGAAGGGGAACACAGTCAGAAACCCAAATATCAAGTATATGTTTGTGCTTGAATCATTCTTGTTTATATCAGCTGACTCAGTGCTCTGTAAAGTTCACATGCTTCCTCCCACCATTCCTTCTGCATTCATGTAGGTGAAGCACATCAGGCAGAGCGCAGATACCACCAGTAAGGGAGAGTGCAGAAAGAGGACTTTGGACCCAACTTCCTTCCACTCTTGCCTCTAGTTCTGCAGTAATAAGACTTCTGTTGGGGCTGGGATTAAACACCTCTATTGGCTCTGAATAGCCTTCCTAAAGAGAACAACTGAGGAAATACAAGGGGAAAAAAAAGTTCTGCTT
Organism: Ramphastos sulfuratus; assembly: GCA_013399055.1. Taxonomy (NCBI): domain Eukaryota; kingdom Metazoa; phylum Chordata; class Aves; order Piciformes; family Ramphastidae; genus Ramphastos; species Ramphastos sulfuratus. Next base: position 160,457 of record WBNM01021893.1, on the reverse strand, counting down.
GTCTAGAAAACTTAATCTTTTCTGGGTCTAAGTGTAAAATCTTCTACCTCCTTCACCTGAGTTTTAGGAAAAGTCTAAAATAAGTACTAAAACACAGGCTGTTTCTTTTTGTCGCCTTCATAGAGTACAGCAGGACAGATGATTATAAAAGATATTATACATCAATGTGCTTGTTCTTGTCATGCTGTCTTGCCCTCTCCCTTCCCTGTACAGACATAGATTTTCTCTCAGGGAAAAGTGGCCAGCATTCCAAATCGGAAGACTCCAAATGTGATATATCCCAAAGAAACAAAAAGATAGAAAGTTGCAAAACTTCATAGTGAGCTGCAGTTATTCTAAACAAGCTGTAGGTAGGTACCTGTCATTGTGCATGCTGGGAAAGTATAAAGGGACTTAGTGGCTTTGTAGTTCCTCTTGGATACCGAGGAAAGAATTGGTTGTCCCAGGCTACTGCTTGTCAGCCCTTGTGTCCTTGTTTTCTCTGCTCAGTAATTGGCTGTGGAGTGCTGTGAGGACAGATAGCCTGCAGAGGTGTAGAGTGCATGGTCTCTCATCCTGTACTTCATAGTTTTTGTTTCACTCATTTGTCTCATCCTTGCTGGACAAACTAAGGCTTCTTGGTTTGCATCAGTTGTCTTTTTTAACTGGATGTCACTGCCGGATGTAAATACAGCTTTTTCTGGGAGATAAGGTACTTTGAGCTAGGGGAAAAAAAATTAAGGAGGTTGTGTCAATATGCAGATAGCAGCTCTCTGTAGAAGATGGAGATGAAGATGACTCTGGAGAGACTAGGAGGGAATAAAAATTAAATGTTTTGTATGCCCTGCATACCCTCACAGTTCAGAGTGTTGTTTGGCTTGAGTAAACAGTGATGTGAGTGTATACTTATAAAAAAAAAAAAAAACCAAAGAAGGAAGTGTGACCTAAAAGCTTCCTTAAGCCAGGAGGAATAGGGAGGGTTGGGTTAAGAGTTATAGATGCAAGGATATGGAATTCTGTTCATTGGAATGTTTTGGATACACTATTTCTCAGCTTTCATAATGATACAAAGGGAAGCTTGTGGAAACATGAAGCTGTTCAGTGTCATGAATAAAATCATCTTGATGGTGGCTACTGCCAGATGCTTGACAAACTGAAAGCTGTGAATCACTTTTCTGCCTGCGCTTGCCAAACCAAACCCAGGGTCAGTATTTGCCTTTTGTTGCCTCTCATAATTGCTGACTTGAGCTCAAACCCCTGATTGATGTTGCCTTCTGAAGTGAAGCGCAAAAGGGCCTTTATAAAATAAAGCCACTGAGTATTATGCAGATGTTGCTCTGCAAACGTATCAAAACAGTTCTGTCTGATTAGCAGTCAGCAAACCCTAGGCTATGACATGAATAAAATCATTGGTTCTTTTCACACATGAGAGCATGGCAGTTAATCCTCTTCATATTTCTAAATTCAGAGAATGAAAACAAGCTGAGCTAGGGCCTTATCAGAAAAGCTGTGAGATCATTCCTGTTGTACCAAACTCAGATAATTAAGTTTTACAGAGCTTCTTTCCTTCATGGGATTCTCTTCTCTTCCCACCACTCCACCTTTCCCCCTGTGTTGCCCATGCTGTTCTTCATCATCAAGTAAACTGTAATAGAAAATCAGTCATGGGCTAGAGGTGAGAGTGAAAGCTATCAGACACTAACTGGCATCTCTGAAAGACACTAAGAGAATTTGGTAGAGTAGTAGATCAATTTAGGTTGTGAGGAACCACTGAAAGTCATCTGGTCCAATCCTCCTGCAGACAACCAGCTTAGATAAGAAGCAGATTATAACAAACAAAACTATTCAACTGAGGACATGCTCATGTCTCAGTCCTGATTTATCTACTAGCTGTAGATATTTTCTCCTTACCACCTTATGTCACATGCTAACAAATTTAGTCCCATTTGTTTGTTCTATGTTACCACAGTTGGGTAATACAAAGGGGGTACAGTATTTTTAAAATAATTTAGCCACTGCTCTGGGCAATGCAAGCAGTCTTGCCCTACAGTTCACTCCTGTGAGCAGAAACAGGAGCCACAGTGTGGCTTCTTAGTCTGGAAATAACATGTTTCTTTTATGCCAGTTCAATGGACTTGGGGAATCCTCTGTGAGCTCCTCTCAGGACCTGAGACATGAAGAGATGGACAACATCCTGCAACGCTTTTCAGAGTGCAGGTTTTTCCAATTGACGGCAGATAGAGTGGTATGAAAAAGAGCTGTACCCCATAGGTGTGATAAATGCAGCACTGCTGTATCTCCGAGGTGAGATCTGTAATAGCAAGGCCATTCCTCCCATCTGCATAGGTTTCAAATTCATATTTTTATAAAGCTATCTTTATCCTGGACTTCAGTGAGAGAAGTCAACAAAAAGATCATACTTCACTGGCTGATCCAAGATCATAGAGTTATTTTCATTGGAAAAGTTCAGCCATTATCTAACTCCCCAAGTCTGGTCCTAAACCATGTCCCTTAGCACCACATCTTTGCATCTTTTAAACACTTCCAGGGAAGGAGATTGAAGCACCTTCCTGGAGAAGTCTGTTTCAGTCTTTGATAACCCTTTCAATGAAGAAATTTATTCTAATATCCAACCTAAACCTCTCCCTGGTGCAGCTTGAGGCCATTTGTTCTTGTCCTATCACATATTACTAAGGATAGAGACTGACACCCACCTCAATACAACCTATTCTCAAGCAGCTGTAGAGGGTAGTAAGGTCTCCCTTCAGCCTTCTCCAGACCCATCACCGGCTTTGTTGCCCTTACGTCATATAATGTCATGTTAAAATAGCGGAAGTCATCTTCTCCCCAAAGAGATTCAAGGCATGTACAAGATACCAAGAAAACCCAAACCTATATGGTTCAGTACTTTCATATGGCTAATACAGAGGGTCTCATTTGGTTCCCAGTGCTGACTGCTGCTTTAAGGCATTGCCTTTCTTTTCACAAGTTTAAAATGTTGTGCCTTCTGCCATTGTCCAAACTGAGCCCCTTCTTTAAGCTAAAGTGATTTTTATCCATTTGAGCAGACTGCTCAGTAGCTGTTTCTAACAAGAGAGTTTTATCAGGAAAAGTCAGGAGCTTGCTTTTAATAAAATCCTGTGGTTTGCTTCTGGTGGGGTAGAGGACTGTCATTAGTACTGAATTAAGAACACTTGTGCCTCGATTGACTCTGGAAAAGTGTCAAAACCCAGGTCCTTATGAGCAGTAAATAGCATGCTTAGGAAAGAGTAGGCACAGCTCTTGTGGTGAGGCAGCAATCTTCACATAATTTTTACTTGCAGAGAGGTTCATTCTATTAAGTAAGAAAAGTTTGGGTTTATGGAAGAAGTCTTTCCTATGCCCTAGTGCTTATAATATCTCTTCCATTATTACTCTGTAAAGTGTGTCGTATCTGATGGATGTTTGTGGTTAAAGAATGTTGTGGTTTTGTACTGTCAAGGCAGATTGTTGTGAAAATCTGTTGTAATGGAACTGTAGAAATGAACATAAAGAAGATTCAGTAAACTGTCACTATTTTGTTAAGAACTTGTTTTCTTCATCTTAGAAATAAAAATCCACAGCATTAGCTGAGCAGGCAGATGAAGAGAAGTTTGTGGATGGAGATATAAATAGCCATCTTATGTCTTTGGCTTGTTCGCTAAGATTTACCATCCTCTGCAGAAGGAAAGACTTGTGGTTTTTACTCCGTATGTGTGACAACTAGCAATCTAGGGAAGATTTAAATTATTCTGGCTGCAAAATTGGCTGTAACTGGAGAGCAGTTCCCTGTTTGCAGCAACTGATAGGTCTGGTTATGTCTCCTAGCCATAAACCTGAACTTGGTCTGATAGCTAGGTGAGCCTTAGCATTGAAGAAAAGGAGTAAATACTCTTTGCTTTTGATAAATGTTACCAAGATCTTTGATCATTGCTAAGCTATTACAGAATAAACAATATACTTGCTTAGCAGAGTTTCTGTATGTTGCTACTAGAGTTAATTTTTTTGTTCATGTAGATAAAATATTCTTAACGAGCTGGAAGCTTTTGGTTTAAATTCTTACATTTTGCTCTGGTTTTCCTTACAGCTGCAGTTGGGAAGAGTGACTCGGGTTCAGAAGCACCGGAAGATCCTGCGGGCAGCAAGAGACTTGGCACTAGATACCCTTATAATTGAGTATCGAGGGAAGGTTATGTTACGACAGCAATTCGAGGTCAATGGGCATTTCTTCAAAAAGTAAGAGTACTATGAAGTGATTAGCATGAGAGCATCGTGGCATGGAGAGACTAGTGTCTCTGGGGGATAATGCACCCTTAATGCACCCTTGTCAGCCATGCCCTCCATAGAAACGTACACAGCCTCAGCTCAATGCTGGACTGATGGAAGTGCATAAGCATCCAGAGCAGTAGCACTGATGGAAGCACTGCTTCTGGTGAAGTGAGGGATGCCTGTTATAAGAGCCACAGGAATTGGGTATTTGGGAATTGAGACATTCTGTTGCTTCTCCAGGCCATATCCCTTTGTGCTGTTCTACTCCAAGTTCAATGGCGTTGAAATGTGTGTTGATGCCCGCACCTTTGGTAACGATGCCAGATTCATCCGGCGTTCCTGCACTCCAAATGCAGAGGTAAATTCCCTCTTCACCATCGCTGTAACTGCAAATACACATTTTGCACAGGCTTAGCACGTTCCCTTTTTATTAATGTTCAAACTTGAAGTGGAGTAAATGGGGTAAATTCTCTGCATCTCTGACGTGCTGCATGATTTATGCTCATAAGATGAGAAAGCCTGGGAACAGGAGTTGTTTCTTTAGAAGGAAAAGATTTCTCCTGTGGCTTTCCTTTGGCTTCAGAGTGATAGTGTAAGCAGTTGGTAGTAGCTATTAAGTGGAAAAGCTATTAAGTGGAAAAGCACAGGATGAGACAAGCAGTGAACTAGGCTTTTCTCTACGGAGAATTTAGGATAATTCTTCAGGGAATAGATAAGAGGTAGTTTGCAGAAGGAGGCTTCCCTTTTGGAAGTGAAGTGCAACTTGTGGAGGTGTTAGTTTCTCTCTACTTTGTTCAACAAGGTTCGTCATGTGATTGCCGATGGGATGATCCACCTGTGTATCTATGCTGTTGCCACCATTGCCAAGGACACAGAGGTTACCATCGCCTTTGACTATGAGTACAACATCTGGTGAGTCCTTCACCTCGCCCAGGAGCTCTCCACTACCCTCCTGGACTGGACATCTTCCTCCAGCCCTTTCCTCGCATTCTACATTTTGCTCCGTTTTCTACTGAATTGCATTTTCCGGCTATTCTGTCCGGTTCTGCTGGCATATTCTACAATAGAGGCCATAAGGTAGCCTGCCCTCCTTGCTTTGGCACGTGGTGAGGTGTTTGGTGGGAGATGTAGTGAATGTCTCTGTACAGAGGTTGAGAAATGAAGAGTGACACAAATTATGTTTGTGTTTTGGACCAGCAACTATAAAGTGGACTGTGCGTGTCACAAGGGGAACCGGAATTGCCCTGTGCAGAAACGTAGCCCAAATGCTGCAGAACACCTACCTCCACCTGTTTTAGGCACGCTGCTTGGGGCAGAAACACGCCGGCGGAAAGCCCGTCGAAAGGAGCTTGAAATGGAGCAGCAAGGCATTGCGTCAGACGAGAACAGCAGTCAGCAGGCAGAGGAGGTTCCTGAGGCACCTGCGACAGTCAGTGACACTGAGGTAAAACCCTTGACACTTTTTTGATATATGTATTTTTATCATACAGTGATGTGGAACCTGACCCAGTAGAGCCCTGGGATCTTCAGAACAGAATCACAGAAACATTCAGGTTGGAAAAGCCCCTCAGGATCACCAAGTCCAACCCATATCCCTACTCTGCAAAGTTCATCCTTAAAACATATCCCCAAGCACCACATCCAAACGACTTTTAAACGTATCCAGGGTTGGTGCCTCAACCCCCTCCGGGGGCAGCCCATGCCAATGCCTAACCACTTCTGCTAGAAAAAAATGTTTCCTGATGTCCAGTCTACACCTCCCCAGTTGCAGCCTGAGGCCATTCCCTCTTGTTCTATCACTTACCTGTGAGAAGAGACCAGCAGCAGCCTCTCCACAAGGTCCTTTCAAATAGCTGTAGACAGCCATGAGGTCTCCCTTCAGCATCCTCTTCTTCAAACTAACCAGCCCTACCTCCCTCAGTCACTCTCCATAAGATTTATTTTCCATGCCCTTCCCCAGCTTTGTTGCCCTCCTCTGCACTCTCTCCAGCACCTTCACATCCCTCTTGTAATGACATGCCCAAAACTGAAAACAATACTCGAGGTGCGGCCTCACCAGAGCCAAGTACAAGGGGGCCATCACGTCCCTGTCCCTGCTGGACACAGCATTTCTAATCCCAGTCAGGATGCCATTGGCCTTCCTTGCCACCTGTTCACACTGTTTGCTCATATTGAGTTGTTTGTCTATTACAGCCCCCAGGTCCTTTTCTGCTAGACAGCTTTCCAGCCACACTACCCCAAGCCTGTAGCATTGCTCAAGGTTTTTGTAGCCCAAGTGCAGGACCTGACAGCAGGGCATTTTAAAAGCCTCTAGCACCTGAGATTCCTGTGGTAATCTTGATAACTTTAAAGCAGTAGTGGATTTGGAGTTCGTTTTATGGAACAGCTTTTTTTATAGTTTGACATACTAAGTCTGAGCTTCTCTTTCAGGTAGCAGAGAAGGAGGAGAAACAAGAAGAGGAGAAAGAGGAGACTGTAGATGAACAGGGAGCCTTGGCCCACAGCCGACGGGCAAGTACCTTTCTCAGTCTGAGTATCATCCCTCTTAGGACTTGCTTTACATATCAACCAGCAAGTCCAGTTGGCTGTTTCACTTGCTTCAACACAAATTCCAACTACCAGTGTTCTTCAGCAATTTGATTTAAACCCCCCAAAAAAGAACCACCAACCAACCAACCAACCAACACTTAGGCTGACTCCGCATCACAGGATTTATGTTAGGATATTGTGGACTAGAAGATGTATAACAGATTTGCCTCCTGGTTTAACTGTTACTTTCAAGGCTGTTCTATAGTCTAGAACATATCATAACCATGACAGTCAGCACTAGATTCAAATAAGGTAATTGCACCTTTTTATGTTCCTGCTGTCCTTCCTTATTGCCAGTACAAGAATTTATGGAGCCATATAGAGTCATAGAATGGTTTGGGTTAGAAAGGACTTCTCAAGGTCTTCCTTGCAGTGAGCAGGAATATCCTTAACTAGATTATATGATGAACTTGGCCCTTTTTACTGAGTTAGGTTTGTTACTGTATCTGCTCTCTGTGTGGGTTCATGAACGGGTTGCCACATGTCCACCCCTCATTATCTCGGACAACTACCAGAAGTATTGGCTCGAGTCAACAACATCCCTTTGTGCTCCCAAATTGGTTTTGTCTTAATCAGTCTTCTTGATAAAAATATTTCTTACTCCTCTTGGACCTTTGATAACACAGACCCTTCTCAGCCTTCTCTATTGAGCAGAACTTGCATTTTTTCTTCTACTTCTTATGGCACCTGGGAATGCTTCCTGGATTAAAATGTTTTATGCATGTGATTGGAGCTTTTCTGGCTCTACTTTTTTTTTAAAGAATTAAATTAAACCCAACGAAGACAAAAAGTGAAGCAGACCAAACAAATCAACATCTGCCCTCCCCACCACCACCACCAAATAAAAAAAAACAAATAACAAAATAACTAAGAAACCAAAAACACAAGGAATAAAAAAGAAGTTCTCCCATCCTTCTACCAGCCAGTAAATTTATTTGAGCTAGGAGTTCCCTGGTTTTGTTTGGTCACCAAATACTTTAATCTTTCTCTAATCAGAGATAGGATTACATAAATTTCCTGCAAATGGTTTAAAAGTTAAGATACTGCAGCAAATTGCACAGCCAAGGGCCATCCAACAGAGAGATCCTTGGATTATCTGATGGGGTTTTTTTTAGAACAGACAAGATAAAGCAGTCAGAGCAGTCATCCATCAAACTGGCCTTAAGCTTGAGGGAAAGATTTCATTTCAGTGCAGGGAAGCTGATCTCCTTCTGGGACAGTGTAGTTCAAGAAGACTAAGTGAAGTGTTAGTTTCCCATGAGCCTGTAAGCCCTGCTCCTGTATGTGGCACCAGTTAATCTCCTTTAATGAGATTCAGTTTCTTATACTTGTGTCACAGTCCCCTCAGTGGACACGTGATGGTTCTTTTTCTGTGATCTCCAAGTGCAAAATACTAAGGTGAACACATCAGGGGGAGTTTGCTTCAATCAAACAATGAAAATTTATTGTTTCGTCTGTAAAGCAACACGTGATAGGTAGAGAGGGTGACAGGAAAACAAAAGTAAAGAGAGGAGAGAGACTGGTAGCTACCACCAGTGGTCTAAAGGCATCCCTGCAGTCCCAGCTCCAGGCAGTGTCTTGCTGGTCATCTTCTATGGGGAAAGCTTCCAAAGTTCAGTTGCTAAGAAGCCCTCTTTTATGCTCAGCAGCACACCCTGCCTGGGCATCACTGCCAGTCTCCACCTTTCTGGAGCAAGGCTTCCACGCATGCCCAGAGAGGAGTGTCCAAGACCCGCTCTGCCTTGGAGGCAGGTAGCTGTTGACTAGGAGGTGTGTTTTCATAGTATAATGAGGTTATAAAGAGCAAAGTTAGTCTGAAGTTGACAATTACCTTATGGGTCCTGGACAGCCACTCTGTGGTTCTTTGGTAACACCACGCAGTCCTCCCTCCCAGAATGTTTACACCTGTGTATCCATAAAAAACACATTCAGGCACTGCTCCTCAGGCAGGCTACTGCAGACTCAGGTCAAGATACTAGCCTAAGTTTCAGGGCACTTTATTGTTCTGCTGATGACAAGGTTGAGACAGTAATGTTCTTCAGCTGGCTCATAGAACTTGGCATCAGGTAAATACATTTACCTACAGTTTTCCCAACCTCTGACTTTTTGTGTGTACTGAATACTTTTGATAAGAAATTTTTAAAGGCCAGGCTGGCAGTATTGAGTGCTGCCAAGGTACTTGCTTGCCCATGACAAGTTTCAGAAAGTACTTGCCCCCCACCCCCCCTTCTTAAAATTCACTTGATTCAGCCTGGGTTTTGCCAGTCACTGCAGCATTGTCGTACTGGACCTTTTACATGCATCATTACCAGTTATTTCTTTCACAGCTAGGTGATTTCCTGTCCTTTCTGTTTAGCTATTCTCTCATGTTCTATTTTTCTTATCCACTATATAAGCTGCTTACACAAGGGCTTTTATTTTTGAGCTGGGTCATCTCCTGACATCAGGGAAGGACTCTGGATCATTTCAGTCAGTTTGTGTGGCGTGTTACACTTGCTGCAATTCACAGGTTCACTTATTTCTCTTGCCTCTGGTTTCTGTTTGTTTCTAATGTTTTGTGATTAGCAAGTAGCTCTATTTGTTTCCAAGTCATCTCTTCACTCTATTTACCCTTTCTTAGAATTTTTCCTTCTTCAAAATTACACATTTCCTTGTGGCTATTTTATAAATACAACTCATCTAAGTGATACTATTTAAGACCAAAGTCTCATTCTTCTAGTGACTCTGTGAACACATGATGATGCTGTTACTCTGGGAAATTTGCCACGTTGAAAAATGCAAATATCTGAAAAGAACTGCTTCTCTCCGTCCCCTTTCTGGCTCTTGTCATTGTTGTTTGGCAGTTGCTCTCCTTCCTGTGCTGTATCCCGTATCTCTTCTTTCCTCCTCCTCTTCATGTGCATGATTTGCTGTGCTAACTTAAATTTACTCTTCTGTTCTCCTAGACCCGAGAAGACAGAAAGGTAGAAGCCATCATGCACATGTTTGAAAACTTGGAAAAGAGAAAGAGGAGACGAGAGCAACCATTAGACCGTAACAACACTGATGCTGAAATCAACGTAAATTCTGAAGCTGCTGAGCTGGAGGAAATAAAAACGGAGACTCCAGAAACTGAAGATGGAAGTTCAGCACCAAGTGCTGCTGCTCCAAATGTTTCTAACAGTAACAGCAGTACTGGGGTGAACACACGTCGGTCCTCACAAGTAGCGGTAAGACAAAGATAGGACTGTTTGATAGCTTGTACCAAGCTCGGATGCAGCATATTTGATCATAAGATCATTCAGGTTGGGAGGAGCTTCATCGATCTCTAATCTGTTCTGTGTCAGGCAGGGTCAGCTCTGAGGACAGACCAGGTTGGCCAGGGTTTTGTTGCCCGGTCGTGTCTTGAGTACCTCCAAGGATGGAGATTGCACAGCCCTGCTGGGAAACTGGGAAACCAGTTCATGAATGTTCCCATGGTGAAAATATGTTGCCTTGTATCTGGTCTGAACCTTTCATTTCAGTGCACATTGATGCACCACTGCATCTCCTTGGTGGCTTCAGTCTGAATGTAGGAAGACTGCTGTTAGGTCACCTAAGTCTTCTGTTCTCTGAACTGACCAAGACCATCTCCATCACCAAGTGGACCTGTTCTCTGCTGGTGTGGTCTTAAGTTGGATGCATAGCTCCGGTGATTGAGGAATTAGTTTGCTTTTCCTTTGTTTCTTTGGCTCAGTATATTTTGGGTGCATGTGTTCCAATTCTGTGGCAGCGCTCAGACACTTACCTGGAATGGTACATCAGCTCAGATCAGGATTAAGAGCAGTTACCTTGAGACAAGTGGCAAGTTTCATACTGCTGCTCTCTTCCTTTAGACCAGTGTTCAGGTTGACCCCTTTAGGAACGCATCAGGCAAAAACAGTTATGTGCCAGTGTTGTAGAAGGGTCTCCAAAGCCATCTTGGGAGCCAGTACAAGCAGAGTCCAACCAGACTTTGAGTCAGGTAGTGTCAATAAATAAATCTCAATCCTTGATCCCATATGCAGAGAAAAGGAATCCTCTTAGAGGTACTCGGACTAATGACAGTTTATGTTGCAGGATGCTGTCCCTGAAAAAGCAGTTACTAAGCCAGCTCCAGCAAAACCCTCCAGACCCCGACCAAAAAGTCGCTTCTCTCGATACCGGACCAGTTCAGCACAAAGACTGAGAAGGCAGAAACAAGCCAATTCCCAGCAAGCTGAACTCACACAGGCTGTCCCAGAGGAAGGGAGCACTGCCAACTTGGTAACCGCAACAGATGTCAGCAATGTAGAAGGTCCAGGAGAAGCCAGACAATTGACAGGATCTGACCCAACTGCTGTCCTGGCTGCAGGATCTCAGTCTAATCGAGCTGCAGTAAAGTACCCCAAAACTAAAAAGGTAAATATGATCAAGTGCTCAAACTGGAGAGAGGAAAAAGAGGTTTTGTGTGGCCTTTGGGGAAAAATTGGCTCAGGGAAAGCAGTTCTTCAAAACAGTAGAAATTATGTGACTTCATATTTTTTGCATTGTTTGTTCTGTAGTGGCTGAGAGCCCTCATCATGGTTCAGAATCTGACTACTCAGCCCTGCACACACAAAGATCAGAAAAAGACAGCAAGTCTGTGTAGACCCTGGATACCTAAAAGGTCGTACAGGTGCAACAGAAAGGGTTTCACTTTGGGGTATGACAAAGAACCTAGAAAGAGGCAAATTACACAACTTTGTATATGTGGGAAGGAAACTGCTCCCAGCTTGAGGTGCCCAGGGAGACAAGGGTTGAAGGGACTTGGTGATACAAGGAATTGGATAATGGAGGCTGAGCCCTGGGTGAGAGAAGCAAAAAGCAAATGTACTAGTGCAGAGAGCAATGAGAGGTTTGGGAGATGAGGACAAAAACCTGGTTTTGTTCCTGCAGCAGAGCAAGGTACTAAAAGAAAGATGGGGAGAGCTGTTGTGTTTAGATCTCTGCACAGGAAGCTATCAAAAGCTTTTGGCAGCAGCTTGCAAAAGTGGTTGTTACTACTGTGGTGGGTAGCTGGCATTCAAAAACTAGATGCTGATAATTTAAAAAGAACATTAGCTTTTGAGCCCAAAAGAAAGGATGTTTATTAGAAAAGGTTGCATGCATATGATCTCAATAAGTTTTCTACATATTTTCAGTGTCTTAGGGGCAAGGAGAAAAATACTATCAATCAGAAAGTCATCTCAAATCAAGCAGCACAGAGGTGTAGTGAGACTTGCTTAAAAAAACCAACAACAAAACCACCTTGAAATAACCAGCGTGTTGCATCTTGTGAAGGAGTAAAGTAAAACAAAGCTTCTGTGTTAGTTTATACCAGCAGGAGAACAAAAAGAGGAAAGTGGAGTTGTTAAGTAGTAAAGATTAATTGGAACTAAAAAATAAACCTAAAATGCCATAAAAATATGTTTTATGTGGGAATCGGTGGCAGTATCTTTTTGGCTGGGGGCCGCTTGTTTAGGACAAGACAGAAGTTAGCTTTCACCTTAGAACTGAAGACCAAGAGGGAATGTGACTGTGGACTGTGATGTACAAACTGGGAGAAACATGTAAGGGAAAGGAGGGAAAATTGTGGAAGCTAGCAGACAGCTGCCACATTACTGGATGTCAATTAGCTATTAGTACCTTTAGGCTTGCACCTAGAAACCTGTTTTAAACAAGGTGATCAAGTTTTGGGAGAACCTTCCAATAAGATGAGTAGCACATAAAATTGGACTGTTCCTGATAAATTGAATCCCCTGTGTTTTGTATTCGCAACACATGAGAACTGGGGTTGACACAAGGTTCCTTCCCATTGAGGAGGGAGGTTTTAGCATGTGTACTGGTCTGAGCATTGCTGCCCCTTTGTGTCAGTGCCTTCCTCCTCCAGCTGTACCAGCTGCAGTGACATGCATGTTCTCTCCTTCAGTATCTTGTTACGGAGTGGCTGAACGACAAGGCAGAGAAGCAGGAGTGCCCCATCGAGTGCCCTCTGCGCATTACTACAGACCCAACAGTTCTGGCGACTACCCTAAATATGCTGCCGGGCCTCATCCACTCCCCACTAATTTGTACCACACCCAAACACTACATTCGCTTTGGTTCACCCTTCAACCCTGAGAGACGTCGAAGGCCCTTTCTGTTGGATGGAATTTACAGCTCCTGTAAAAAGGTATGTTTGCCAATGTCTTACTTGCAGGGTTGTATACTCATTAAGCTTTTATTGGCACTGTCATAAAGTTGTGGTGTCCTCTTTGAGCCTACTTCCATGTGCTCTGCTGAGCTGACCTTGCCTGGTGTGTCACTGTAGTCTGAGCTATGGCAGCTTACCTTCTCCCAGCCAGTCTTCGTGCTTGCTTTTGCCTCAGTAGAACAACTGTTCTGTGACTCTCCTCTTAGAAACATGTACCTTCAAATCTACATTGGCTGTTTATTATCCAGCATATGTGATTCAAGGAGTGTTGATTGTTGCTCTTAGGATGTTTTATGTTGCTACTTTTACTGTCAGAGGACACTTGGTATTGTGAAGATAGGACAGTGTTGCAAAAGGCCTCAAGAATACAGTGCCTCCCTCAAGATCCATTATCTTTGGAGAGCCTTTGTTAAGCAAAGCTTCAAGTTTTCCTGTTCACGACTGCAAGCCCAGTGTTCTTTCTTTGGGATCATAGCCTATGTACATCAGATACTTGGGACTCTGCAGGAATCCTGAACTGAGTCCAGCTGAGGGCTTCATTTCTCCATAGATGGTATGTGGACAGTAAACTTTACCCATCCTTGGCTCACTTAGTCAGATTTCTGTCAGAATCCACCTTGCCTATTGCCTGTGAGCTTTTCTCAGAGGCTCTTAAGAGTTTCTATGTGACTACCTGAGAATTTTATCCAAACTTTATCTGATCTTCCAGTCCTGGTATCTTTCAAAGTTGGGTACCATGTCCTGGTTTCTTCACCTTCCTTTGAGGGCATTTTTGTTCTCAGAGAGGTGCTTTGGAGTTTAGCATTTGTACTTTCAGCCAATTTGTTGTCCTGCCCTAACAAGCACCTACAAAAAGAAGCAAAGGTCTCTCTTGGGTATTTCTTTCATAGGTAAAGCTCTTGATGGTTCATATATACTCATGGGCAAAATTGTTTGTTTCTGTGTCCCTGGACTGTCTCTCCATGCATCTTCTAAGCTGAGACATGCAAAGTTCAAGGTGCTTCTTTGAACCTTAGCAGCAACTTTGAAGCATCCAGAACGAAACTGGCAGAGTTACTGAGTTCTGTGCATGGTGCATTTGCTATACAACTAGCCCACAAAGTCACAATTCAATAAAAGCTGTTGTTGTGGAGTAAGTTTCCAGTGCCATGCTACATTTGACCGTTTGCTAGGCATATGGTAACTCACTGCTGGGGAGGGAATGGACTAGTCTTGCTATGGGTGACTTCCATTTAGTCTACATATTCCCTGAAGATGAGTGTCCAAACCTGCATGTTGTGTTGCAGCCAGGACGTTTTCTAAGCTCTGTCTCTTGTAGTCTATACCCATTTTGCGCATTCGATATGATAACTGAGTGTTCTCTGAGAGGCTGATTTAGACTTAAGTTCAGTCTGTGATTTACTGTATTTGTTAGAGTAACCTATTCGTTTTCTAAGCTATAATTTTAGAAGTGGTTGTTTCTGCCTTTATATCATAGAATTGTCAAGGTTGGAAGGGACCTCAAGGACTATCTAGTTCCAGCCCCCCTTCCATGGGCAGAGACACCTCATGCTGGATCAGGTTGCTCAGAGCCTCATCCAGCCTGGCCTTAATGACCTCGAGGGATGAGGCTTCCACCACCTCCCTAGGTAACCTGTTCCAGTGTCTCAGCACCCTTGTGGTGAAGAACTTCTTCCTAACATCTGATCTGAATCTACTCACTTCTACTTTTGCTCCATTTCCCCCAGTCCTTTCACTACCTGACATCCTAAAAAGTCCCTCACCAGTTTTCCTGTAGGCCCCCTTCAGATACTGAAAGGCCACAATAAAGTCTTCTCAGAGTCTTCTCTTCTCCAGACTGAACAGTCCCAACATTCTCAGCCTGTCTTCATAGGAGAGCAGCTCCAGCCCTCTGACCATCCTTGTGGCCCTTCTCTGGACACACTCCAGCATGCTCAGATCTTTCTTGTAATATGCACTCCAGAACTGGACGCAGTACTCCAGGTGAGGTCTCACCAGAGTGGAGGGGGAAAAACCACCTCCCTCACCCTGCTGGCTACACTTCTCTTGATGCAGCCCAGGATCTGCTTGGCTCTCTGGGCTGCAAGTGCACACTGATGGCTCATGTTGAGCTTCTCATTCACCAGTACTGCCAAGTCCCTCTCCCCAAGGCTTCTCTTAAGGCAGCGTGATACGTTTTTTCTGGCCTGTGTTGAGCTGCGTCCTGGTTTTCCCTGTATATTTCCCAGTTCAGGAGGAAAATACGGAATGCTCTTTTCTAGCATCTCACTGTCTCTCCCAGGTTGACATAATCTGAAAACTTAAGTGCATTTTCTGTTTCATTATCTAAATAACTAATAAAATACCAAAAGCTTCTGTGTCCAGAACAGATGTTACAGAAAGTAACTTCTTAGATTTCTCTTTTTTTGAAAGTAAATAATCATTAACTGTTCTAGTAAGGAGTTTCATCCACTTCGTAGGAATTTGTGCTTCTTCATGGGAAATGCTTGGTAGCATTCGATGGTTTTGTCACAGTCTGGAGATGCAGAAAAAGTCTGCTTTTCATATTCAGGAATGCTTAGAAAACTGTCCCAGAGAGGAGCTCATTTTCAGACAGCTGAAGTCTAGCAGTGGTCCAGAACCTCGTGACATTGCTCTCTCAGACCTCGTTTCTGTCTTGTCTCCTTCTGACTACTCAGTCAGAAATGTTGATTTATAAAGGCTGTTGAAATACTCACCTATTTTCTTGGATTGCCAGCAGGCCTCTTCCTTAAACTGCTGAGGACTGTGCCAGAAAACCTCAGCTGGTGACCTCAGTTTGCATCCAAAGCATGCCAATGTCTGAACTTCATGAGGAAACTGAACTGTATAACCTGCTGCTGTTAATCATGCATTGTGCAGTGACTTGGCTGTCTGATCAAATGCTGCATTTGAGGTAGCAGTGCTCCAGACTGGCACTTCTCACTTTTCCTGGTGGCCGCAGTGGAATCCAGTGAGTTATATTTAAACAGAGAAGAAGCATCTGCAGTACAGTAGTGAGGGCCTTCAAAATAGATCCTGTCACTTGCTCTTCATCCTCACATTGTTGTTTCACTCTGAGCATAGAGCCCATTAAATTTCTAGTGCACTTTGGTGGTAGCTTCAAGGTATCATAAGTCATATACATGTATCTCTAACTGGATGCTCGTTGCTGGCATGCAGATGAACTGTGGATTACTGAAAGGTAAACATGATTTTAAAGCTCTCTGGAAGAAGAAAAGTCTGGTAAAGTGAGCTACAGAAATGCAAATTGCTCATGTTTTTTTCAAAAGCTTGCTGTTATTCTGCTGACTCACCTGGGTGTTCTTTCTTATATTGGAGCAGTTATTCCTCATAGTAAGAGGAAGCAGAGGTTTCCTGCCTGCCATCAGGAGGCAGTTTGTATCAGGATTCAGGGCTAGCACACCCACTGCAGCAGCTGGTTTGCTGAAACGTTCATTTGTGTGAGTTGTGAAACATTCTTTATTCTCCATGCTTGGAAGACCACTGTGATTTTTATCTCTGAGCTGAAGAAAACATTTGCATTTATTATTCTTTTCTTGTTTTAGCCCCCCTGAAAAACCACTGCTTGCACTTGATCAAATTTGTTTGCTCTCTGTCTCTGGCAGCAAGCACAGTCCTGCAGGAATCGTTGTGTGATTAAACTCAGCCATTTCTCTGCTGGAGCTGTTAGAGCAGTATCTGTGTTAAGCTCTAATACACCTTAGTGGAGCAAGGGGACAGTGTGTTTTTTGCTTCTGGGCAGGAAACAGCTTTTTTACAAAAATCAGAGGCTTAAGATAATTCCCTATATTTATCTCCCTTTTAATTAACATTGCTTTTAATAGTTTTTAGCTGGCAGAGTTTTGCATTTTTATCTATTTATAATTTGCTCTTATCTTTGTGTTACTGCCGAAGACTGCTGATCCCCAGAATACATCTCATCGAGAGCACATAGTCAGCCCCATCACAGTAGGTGGTAGACTCAGTGCTAGCAGCTGTGTTCTAACGGGTTCCTGCCTGAGCGCACACGAAGGAGGTATTATCAGTGTTCTGAGCAGTCTGCCCTGCTGCATAGAAGTGTAGGAGTTTGAGTGCATCCTGCAAGATGACATAGAAAGTGCTGGAGGGGTTGCACGTTCATGTAGTCTCGTTCTGTTTCAGCGCTGGATCAAACAAGCCCTGGAAGAGGGAATGACTCAGACCTCAGCAGCGCCACAAGAGAACAGAACCCAATGTCTATACCAAAGTAACGAGAGCAGCACTTCTTCCAGCATCTGCAAAGATGACACAGGTAAGTGCTCAGCACCATCAGGGCAGCGTGGGCACTTGACTGAAACTGGGGAAACTGCTAAACAGCAAAGTCAGGATGACATCTTAATGTATGCTGCTTCTTGGTGGCAAGTGAGAATGTCACTTTGCTGTTCATTCAGATGTCTGTAGACTCATTCTAGCTTGAGCATGTGTAAAGTTCCCTGTGAAAAGAGAATCACTATATCTTCCTTCATCAGCCTCAGTGTTATGTGATCATTTGCCCAATAGAGGAGAGTTAAACAAAGGTACATGATCATCTCTTCTCAGCAGGATGCTGTTAGATGGACAGCTAAGTATCTACTGACTATAGGAAGATACAGCAAAGTCTCACAGGCATGTATCTAATAAGCATATGATTAAGTCTCAAAGATGTAGAAACTGAAATCTGTGAGTAAAGCAGCAGAATGGTTACATATTGTGTCTGAATCTTTCTACAGAGAAAGGGTGAAGATCTGCACAGTCAGGGATTAGTTTTCCAAGGACAACAAACAGGAAGCTAGACAACAGACAGATAATATGGAATTGGTTATTGAAAAGTCATATGAATAGAACTGAACTGAACAGAACACTGGAGCAAGTAAATGCACCTCCCTGAGCCAAGACTAAAGAAGAAAACAACTGAACTACAGAATTTTCTGAATCCTTTTATTTTTTAATACCAAAAAAAAAAAAAAAGGCAAACAAAAACAACAGAAAAACCCAAACCTAAGCATCAAAGGAGGATATTATTTTGACTAGGTGTAGGCCTGAGGGAAAGGCATTAAGTCCTTTGTGGGATTGAAATATGTTTGAGCTGTATTGATGTAGCCTACAGGAAACTATTAGGTTCAGATAAAGATAACTGATCTGCCTGTGGTTGGTCTGTGACAGTGGCATGTCTTTTGATCCCTTTTCCTCCAGTCCCCTCTCCTCTTTCAACCTCTCCTGTCTTCCTTTCCTCATGCCCCCTCTTTGGCTTAGTTCTAGTAGAAATACTTCCTCCTCTTGTTCACTGTATGTTCCTGGTTGTTTTGTTCTGATTATCTAAATGTGTCTCAAGACTGTTATAGAAATACTTTAGAGGTGTCTAACTTTTAGGAATCTTTTGTAGTCACACTGGAGGCTTAAGGGCTTTATTTTGGCTGGGAGGAGGGGGAAGGAGGAGGTAGTGTGTGGGCTGCACATGATTAATGGGTAAAGTTAATGGTTCAGCTCTGCTTGGTTTTCAGACTTGCTGAGTCCCTTGAAGAAATGGAAATCTCGCTACTTAATGGAGCAGAACGTTAAGAAGTTGCTGAGGCCACTGTCTCCTGTCACTCCTCCACCTCCCATCCCTTCAGTTCCTGGCTCAGCAAGCCCACAGCTGGCTACACCATGCTCATCGCTGCCTGGAGAGGAGGAGAGTCGCAATGGTTATGGTGTGATGTTCTCACCGATTCCTTCTCTGGCTGCTAGTCGCTGCAATACTCCACTACAGTTCGAGGTAAGCTGAGGTGGGGACTGGGAGTGCTAAAACCAGAGGAGCTAGAGTATTAGCAGGAGATGTGGCACTAGGGACACTTCCCTTTTTTGACTTCGTGGCTGTATTCCTGAGCTTCATCACCATGTCACTCAAGAGCACTGCAGTCTGTCTTTCTCCTCTGCTCCTGGCCGAATCTTCTGCTCTCTTAAATGTCAAACCTTGCTGCAGAGATGCCTCCCCTCAATTCATAACTATCAGTAACATTAATCTAGCTCTTTTTCCCCTTTCTGCACAAGAGCTCCTACATTTTGCATGCTTCTTGGTGCTTTTTAGTCATCTTTTCCACTTCAGATCTCTGTGTCAATGTGACTTCCAGTGCCTGCCTCTTCCAAAGAGTGCAACTCTGTGTGGCTGCTCTTGTGCCCCTGAATGGGAATCATGCTGTCTGCAGGTTGAGTTTTATTTTATAGTATTGCATGTTTTCTTTTTTAAAAATGGAACTCCTCAGCCAACTGCTCACACTCTGCCAGTTAAAACCATTTTTAGAAATGGTTGCAGGACAGACTGCTCCACAGTGGGGACTGCTTTGCAGGAATCCACCTGTTTTGTGAAAGGGCAAACGATCCTTTGAGGTATTTTTAGCATAATGTGCTTTTGATTATTTTCATTGAGAGCACTTTCTTGTTAGCTATCTGAGAGGCAGATCTGTAGAGGTTAGTAAGGAAGATTGTGGAGTGTTGAGGAGAGAGATAAAAGACTTTTGGGCACAGAGCTTGATGGTAAATTATCCTTAACTTTGCTGTAGTCGAGATGGCGGATCAAGGCAGTATTGCTGTGGACCTCCACAGTCTAGTCACTGATTTCCTGTGTCACCATAGTGTTAGTCATTTTCTGTTGCCAGGTGTAAGACCTGGGAAGCCTGTCTTTCACTGGGCATCTATACCTTACATGCTTCTTTAATAATTTTTTTATTCCCTTGAAAGTAGTCTAAATAGCTCAGCAGACTTACAGACCTCTTTGTTCCAGCTTTTGTATTTCCCTCAATGCAGCCCATTTGTAATAGCACTATTTTAATGTCATGTCTGCCTCATTTAGTTAGTTCTAACTTGAATGGATTCATCTCCCCACATATAAAGCTTTCTACATCAGTCCTGTAGCACTGTGGGAAGAGAACAACAGAAAGATTCTTCCATCAGTTCACCAGCTTCCTCAAGCCAGCAGAAGATGCTGCTTGACACCTTGGCTTGCTGTGGAATGCATTTTTGAAAGCTTTATCCATTTATTTCCTAGCTGCTCTCTGAAGAGCTTGTATCACAAGGTTCTGAAGCTCTGGTTGGTTGAATATTTACAGAGTGAGTTTTTTCTGACTCAATTTAAGGACTTTTTTAAAAATCAGAAACAAATTGGTGGGAGTACCACTCCTTTGGTATTCACAGGAGTGACCAGCAGTGTGATGACACTAACCTGTTTTTTTTCTGTGGGGCTTGTCACAAACTTTTTTTAGCTGAGAAGTTTCATAGATTCCATTTTCTCAGTCTTCCTGTTTTGCAGAGGAGAGTGACTTTTACCATATTTCTCTGATGGCAGCATACCTCTGGGAAACCTTCTTTCCTTTCCAGTTCTGTTTTAAGCCTACTCAGTAGCATGGAAAGTGCTTGGGAAGGAGGCCTTAACCATCCCCATCACATGCATGTGCTGCCTTCCACTGATAGCAGCTCAAATGATACGTTCCAGCATTTCGTAAAGCTGTCCATTCATACCTATTAACTTCAGCTGGGAAGGTGGCCCACAGTGGATTGAAGAAGATATTTTTGTTTCCTAGTGTAGCATAATGTCTGTGAGAGTTCACTGCAGTGTTCGAGGAATCTTCGTTTACCTTTTGGGTGAAACGAGGCTTTCCATCTCCTATGTTCTCAGTCTAAATACCAGAAATGGCTTTCTCTATATTTCATACTGCAAACTCTTACCTGACAGCATCAGAAATACAAAGAATAAGATGTTTCCTTTCTTACCATTTATGTGCTCTGGTTCAGGTACTAAGTTAGAGCCTGGAACACTGTAACCCAGGCCTGTCTCTGTGCTTCCAGGAAGCTTCAGAAACCACTTGAGCAATGGAGTTGTCCATCCAGGCTGGGGTCAGTTCCTGACATAGTCTTTGTTTAGAATAGCCATTGCTAAC
Source organism: Ramphastos sulfuratus (assembly GCA_013399055.1). Classification (NCBI taxonomy): domain Eukaryota; kingdom Metazoa; phylum Chordata; class Aves; order Piciformes; family Ramphastidae; genus Ramphastos; species Ramphastos sulfuratus. The sequence continues at coordinate 139,481 of WBNM01021893.1, read as the reverse complement.
CTCTGAGCTTGTTTTTGTTTTGTTTTTTTTTTTTAATTGATTTTATTTTGCTTCTTGACTTTTTAAGTTGATGAATAACAAGATGTTTTCCCTCCTCTAGAACGTATCCTCCCCTGAGAGTTCCCCTGCGCATAGACCTGAGTCCTTGTCACCTGAGGTAGTTATCACACCATCTCAATTGCATTGGAGTGTGTGTGTGTGCTTGTGTGTGTGTGTGAGGCCACAGTGGGAGGGGAGGGATGAGAATCACAGAACACCAGGGGCTGGAAGGGACCTCGAAAGCTCATCCAGTCCAACCCCCCCTGCCACAGGAACACATCCAGGTGGGTCTTGAATATCTCCAGAGAGGGAGACTCCCTGGGCAGCCTGTTCCAGTGTTCTGTCACTCTCACAGGGAAAAAAAAAATCCTCACATTTTCATGGAACTTCCTATGCCTCAACTTCTAGATGATCCTTGAGGTCTCCTTCCAACCTTACCGTTCTATGATTCCACCCATTGCCCCTTGTCCTGTCATTGGGCATCACCGAGCAGAGCCTGGCTCCATCCTCCTGGCACTCACCCTTAACATATTTATAAACATGAATGAGGTCACCTTTCAGTCTCCTCCTCTCCAAACTGAAGAGCCCCAACTCCCTCAGCCTTTCCTCATAAGGAAGATGTTCCACTCCCTTAATCATCCTTGTGGGTCTGTGCTGGACTCTCTCAAGCAGGCACAGAGAAGTGCAGAGATGAGTGGGAGTAAAGGTGGAGCATGAGCCACAGTAAGGCTGCGGATAGTTTTCAGGGTTATCACAAGAAGGAAAAGTAATTGAAGACTGGAATTGATTATTCATTTGTTGACACTGGTGGGAAACAGGCAATGTGAAGACTTAGGGCCTCATCTACTGAGGTGAAGGCAAGAGAGACCTTGAAAATACCATAATCAGCTTTAACCCTGGCCCAGTAGATAAGTAGTGTCTGGTATTCACTCAGTTGCAGCAAAAATGACTACTAGGGGAGAAAAGGGAAAGCGTACACTGCTAGTTTTGACTTAAGAGGACACAGCGGTGTACCTAATCTGCTCTCTTCAACCTTGATTTATCACCTTTTCACTTGCAGACTTAGAACATTGAGAAGATGCCAGAAAGTAGTATTCTGGTTACCTACTGGTGTGTTGTAAAATATGAAATGAAGTACCTTGCTCAGAGGCTGTTCCATAGCAGACAATATGTGCTTGTGTCCAATGTGGCAGATAATGTGGAGCTGTGATACAGCAGAGGACACATTCTCAGTGGCAGCGGTAGGGCAGAGCTGACGCCTGGTGCTGCTGTCTTATTTATTCCCTAAGCACTGCAAAGAAGATGAAATCTTGTCAGTTATGCTCATTGTTTGAGATCCTGACATATTAACGTGGTGAAGATGATTATGCTGTTGCCCTGGAGGGTTTTTGGCACTTCACATAGATAAATGGATATACTCTTGTGTCAGTGCCTAGTGCTCCAGAAACTGACAGTGCAAAGATGATGCCATTATGGTTTTGTTAGAGAATGTAACATGTAGAAATGTGGCATAAATTAAATGAATGTACTATTGTTAGAGATTTTGGAAGCTCACAATAAGTGAAAACAAATGGATTGGAGATCCTGGGCATTTTCTTGTCAGGAAGTTAGAAGTGGCTGACTTGAGACAGTCTAGAATTTGGCTAATAAAAGAGCAAACAGACAGCAGATCTTTTCTGTTCTGTCCCCATAATGAACCTAGCAAGTATGATGTGTTAACATCAACTTCGGGACATATGAGGCAATTGAAAATGCTGGGTTCTCTTTGCTGGCTGCCTGGGAATAGTGCTGAGCCTTAGCCTCTTGCTGCAGTATGACCGCTGAAGGGGAAAGGGCATCTCATACTGCACAGCTCAGTCATTCACCTGTAGAATGAGCAAGACAGTGCAGGAAAATACCAAAGGGGTAATCAGAAAGGAGCTGGAAAAAAAAAAAGCCAACACTGGACAGAGTGCTTTCTAACTTAAATTTCTCTCCCCACCCTTGCCTCATCTTCTTCCTGAATTCCCACCCTCCTCCTCTATCCTTCTCGGATTTTCTAGCTCTGCCTCCGATCCGACCTGGATTCCAGTGCAAACACCTGCTCAGAACGGCCCTCGCTGCTCAGCTTTGGATCCTCTGATTTGGCTCCACAACCCTCCATAAACTCTACTTCAGAGATGAACTTCCCAGGGAAAAGTGGGGAAGCACAGATGCTGCTACGAAGCTCTGATCAGGCTTTTCGGACAGAGTTTAATTTAATGTATGCCTTCTCCCCACTGAATGCTATGCCACGTGTGGATGGGTTGTTGCGGGGATCTGCTCCTTCGGGAGAGAGGAAGCCAACAAATTTGGAAGCAGGATGTTGCAGCTCTCCTGCTGAAGGTTATTTCAGCAGACACGAGTCAGGGCTGCTTAAAGAGACAGTGCATGGGTCCATGTCTCCCTGCAGTGAGAGGGCTTGCGAAGGTGTCAGATCTGCTCCCCAGAATCCACCACAAAGGAAGAAGGTAAGTGTTCTGCAGAAGAAGCTCTTGCATTGCAGGAACATGAGTGGGAACAGAAAGCACCATGGGAAAGACTTACAGGGAGAACAAAGAGAGCACAATACAGCTAAAATACAGTCTGGGCAAGTAATCCAGGCATTCAGTGCCTAGATGAAAGCAGACTAAAAGTTGTTAAGAGAGAGTGAGCCACCCTTTAGGCAAGATTTTTGATGTGAGAGGTGGAAGAAAAAGACCACAATGAAAATACCTCTTCTGGGAACACAGAAAGGAGAGCATGATGCTGTCAGCTTCAATAAACAGTTGTTAAACCTCAGAACAGTAACACAATGCAGCTTTACTAGATGGTGGAGGTGTTATTTATCAGGATGAAAGGATCCTTACTGGGGAGAGAGGGTCTGGTGTTTCAAAAGGAAACATGGGCTGTTTATCAGGATATATAGGAACATTTCCATTACTACAGAAACACTGTAATGTGGAAGAAAAGTAGATGCAGGTTGTTGCTTAGATTTTAGCTCTTGGAAACTAAAACCACAGGACTATAGTTTAAAGCAAGCAAATGCATGTTGGTTTCTAGTAACCGTCCAGCGACCCTCATGGGACTAAAATTGAGTGATGTCAGGCTTTGCTACCATAAAACTGGGTCCTCATGCTGGAATGTGTATTGATGCCTCTTCCTTTGCTTGAATATTTGGGGGTTTTTTTATTATGTGTGTGGTAACTCAGATTATTTGCATAGTGTCCAGCTGGGTGGAATTTCTTACTTCTGTTCCATTTTTTGTAGGGTTTTGGTATTTTTCCTTTGGTTTTCTTCTAAAGTTACCTTTGTATGTTGAGTTACTTTTGGAAATAACTCTGTTCAATATTTTAGCATTGTAAAGCCTTCTATATTGGCATTGAGTCAGGGTTGATAAATTCTTCAGCAGAGCTGCCTTCTCTGAGTCCTTTATGGCTCTGTACTTTGTAATAACTCGAAGGGGGAGGCACACTGAAAGGTAAGTGCTCAGCTGGGAATATTCATGTGGTTTTGGTTCTGCTGTCAGTGTGTTACGAGACTGTTATCTGGGACTTTTTGGTATGAGTCTTTGACAAATCTGAGACTGCTTTGCGCAAAATATACCCTACCATTGCTAGAAGTTGTTTGTTTAGCTGGGAGTGCTGGAAGTTTGCAGTACCACCACAGCAGGAACCTGCTCTAACTCTTGGAAGCTAGCAGTTCAGTGAAGAAGGCTCTTACAGTGTTTTGGAGGTGCGCAGGTGCTGATAGACATTTTACATCATGTCACAAGCCAGAGGGAAAGAGTGAAGGGTGTTGAGAAAGAGCAGGGTAAAGAGACTCGATGCTTGTATCAGAATCACAGAAGCTTAGAGTTTGGAAGAGGAATCCAGAAATTCAGTCCAACCTCCCTGACAGGATCCCCTAGGGTAGTTTGCACAGGAATGCATCCAGGCAGGTTTTTGAAGTCTCCAGAGAAGGAGACTCCACAGCCTCTCGAGGCAGCCTGTTCTTGTGCTCTGTCACCCTCACTGTAAAGAAGTTTCTCCTTATGTTGAGATGAAACTTTCTCTGTTCGTTTGTAGCTGTTGCTCCTTGTCTTATTGCTGCTGACCACCAAAAAGAGATTGGCCCCAGCCACTTGACACCCATCCCTCAGATATTTGTACACATGGATGAGATCTCTCAGTCTTCTCTTGTCCAGACTAAACAGCCCTAGGGCTCTCAGTCTTTCTTCATAGAGGAGATGCTCAAGTCCCCCAGTCATCCTTATGGCTCTCTGCTGGACTCTTTCCAGCAGGTCTCTCTCTCTCTTGAACTGGGGAGCCCAAAACTAAACACAGTATTCCAGGTGTGATGTAACCAGGGCAGAGTAAAGAGGGAGGAGAACCTCCCTAGACCTACTGGCCACACTTTTCCTGATGCACCCCAGGATGCCATTGGCTCTCTTGGCCACAAAGGGCACATTGCTGGGCCATGCAGAGCTTGCTGTCCAATATGCAAGCATATACTGAAGTAATGTGAAATTCCAAGTTGTTGGAGAAGCAAACTGGCTGGATATTTCTGCCGAAGTTTTTATCATAAAAAATGAAGTGTAATGAGCGTGGAAGTTGGATGAGTGGTCCAAATTTGTATCACTTAGCTCTTCTTCTAGAGCGCCCACAGCTTGAGGAAGGTTTAGTAATTCCAGTGTACCTTCCAAAGTGTGATCTGCAAACCCAGAGAAAGAGGTCTGTAAAACAATGTGTAGGCCTGTTCCTCTCTCTGTCCCAGTCCATGCCATTCCCTGACTCCTGGCTGTGTTTTTCTCTCCAGGTATCTCTACTGGAGTACCGCAAGCGGAAGCAAGAGGCCAAGGAGGGTGGCGACTCGGTGCGGTGCGCAGGGACTCCTACCCGACAGGGCAGCACCGGCTCAGTGACTGACACAGATGGCACTGGCCTGTCGGGCTCTGTAGTACGAACCCCATCCTCCCCACAAAGTGGCTTCTCCCCTTCTCATCCCTCCCTGCCTCATGTAGAGGATATCAGCCCACCAGACTCGAGGGGTGCTAGTTCCTCAACATCACTCAGCAAATCCCAGGAGAACATCAGCAGCAGGTGGTGAGTGTTGTCCTTCAAGCAAGCCTGAGATTGCTCCACAGAGAAGAGCCAAACTGTCTTGAGAGATAGGAAATTAAACACTTTTCTCTCTCTTCATTGTTTTATTTTAAGGTCTCAGATTTGAAGGTCTTACTCATGTGATGAGAACTGAATCCAGGTCTTTTCTTGCTGAATCTCCACTCTTTTTGGACATGAGTGGTACTAAGTCAACTTCTGTTCAGAAGGAAAACTAACAGAGCCCTCTGCATTTGGGAAGTTGGAACAGTGAAACAACTCCAGCTTTCCTAATGCCTTGCACATGTGGCCTGAAGAGCAGCTACCAGACTGCAGTCAGTGGCTTGCCAAAAGCATGGAAAAACCACACCTTTGTTCTATTACCGTGATAAGGTTCCGTGAGGGGAAAGGTTGATCTTCAACAACTTCAACTCAGTACTAATGTCTAGTACTAAAAATTAAGTACTGCAGCACTGAAATGCAAAGTGTTGCAATCTTCTGTCAGTGCAGTGTTGTTAGGATGCTCTCCTGGTTGGATTGTGTAGTGCACTGGCTCTGCTGCTTGGTAGTCAGATTCTGTTCCATCACACCACAGGCAAAAAGGGATACCTCTTAGTGTGGATTCTCCAAAGGCAACTCTGTCGCTGCTCATGTAATAGCAGGGTGATGGTGAGAGAGAAGATCCTCAGCAGTGATGAGGGCAATGAGAAGTGTGAAAGTGCTTGAGAAACATTATTTTGGGTGAATATGCAGTAGTAAGTTCTGTTCCCTTTTCCATCACTCTTCAAGCAGAGCTTGGTAGAAATAACTTGTCCTGTATCTCTCTGACAGTACTCTTGTACCAGATGACCTTCTGCCAGATGCTGAGACTGACCACAGCTGAGACACTCAGCTGATGATTAGTTTATAATCATTATTTTCTAATTGAAATAGTCTTCTGTGCAAATGTTAACATCCCATGCCCTTCTCCTCTTGTGACACTTCCTTCTGCTTGTAAAAGGACAGAAGAAAAACACAGCTGAACAAAAAAGCGGGTTTGGGGTGAGGCATCAGTGTGGCAACCTCACCCTAGTACCATGCTTTATGTTCTGTGAGCTTCATCTGCTGCTCCTCAGCAGGTGTTCTGCCTTCAGTTTCTCACACAGTTTCCTAAGTATTGTGTGGGAATAAAAATCATATTATTGTGGGACCTAAAGCTGAAACCATACTGATAGTCTTTGAGATGGGATTAAGCAAATGTGCTACTTTTTAAATTCTTGTTCTTCTCTGTTTTGATGAGCAAGGCTAACAAATGGAGTCACCTTCTGCTTTTAAAAGCTGTGTTAGAAACTGCACATTACCAAGCTAAAGGTGTGACCCAGTTTCATCTTTAACTCTGAGCACTTAACATTTCAGGTACACTTCCAAACATTTCACAATAATACAGTGTTAGGGACAGAAGGAAATAAGGGGAACTAAAAATCACTTGCCTTAATTTTTAGAGTTGTCCAGATCTTTTGCTGAATTCTGCAGTAATTGCCAATAGCTTTCATTTAAAAAAAAGTTTCTGTCTCTTTCAGTTGCCAAGATAGAGCCATTACAGTGTAAACAGATGTGCTGCTGCCCAGTTTACATTGCTGCCCAGTAAACCCAGCCTTTGTAGAAAACTGTCTCCAGCAAGACAATAGCAGCAGCTAAGATGTGAGCTCACCCCATTCACCTCCATGAGGTGTGATCTCTGGCAGCTTCTCCCTCCTGCTTCAGTGAGGCGTTAAACAAACAAACAAAAATTAAATGTCAAGCACAGTTCTCAGTGTATCTTTAAAAAGAAAATGAACACAGAAGGTTGTAAATATGGTGTTAAGCTACATGTTTTGCATCTCTTGCAGTCCATTTTGTATTATACTAAATATTTAAATTCAGGCATTTTTAAGGTGCACATTCTTCAGTGTCTAGGGTAAAGGCATTGTGAATTCCTGTTCCAGATGCTACTGCCTCAGAGGTTAAAACAAGTGTTTGTAAAGGGATTTGCATGGTGGATTGATTATTGGCCCAAAGGTTCTGAGGTTTATCTGTGGCTCTGTTTTTATTCTATACACTGGCTTTTATTCTGTACACTGGCTTTTCCACTCTCAGGTCAGACACTTGTAGTATATAATGGAACAAGATCTAGCACCAGTCTTGAGAGTTTTCACATCACAAAAAAAAAAAAAAAAACAAAAAACAGGTCGAAGTAACATTAATAGGACAAATGGCCAAGCTAACTCTGCTTCAGGAGCATTGCATTATCTGACTGTACTCTCTTGACACTGTATTATCATAAAAGTATTACTGGGTTTGCTTCTTTTTTAGTTTGAATAGAAGTAATTATGTAGAACAACTGCATCTAATCTTAAAACAGTACCAGGGTTTACAAAATGCTGTTGAATCTCAAACCATTTTTTTTCCTGGGAGAAGGTGTCTGCAATCTACCGAACTGGGTATTTATGCCATATTTCTGATCAGAGTAAAGACTTCATTTTTCTGGGGGCAGTGCTATCATGGTAACCAGTGAATGGCAGCCTGAAATCCCACAAGAGGTTTATTTACTTGCAAAAGCAGTTCAGAAGTTTATTCCCCATCTGTCTAGACAGCTGGTGGTCTCTGAGCCCTCCCTTCTGTGGGAGGGGTTTGCATCTGCACTAACTTTATACCAGTACGTGTAAGCAGAGGCTTTAGAGACAAACCTGTCTTGTGATCACACCGAGGACTCCACAGCCCCCTTGTGCCTTGGTTGTGTTGCTCTCAGCTGCATACCAGCAGTCCTCAGCTGTCTCTGGCTTTGTGTTGCAGGATGGTCCCAACATCAGTGGAGAGGCTTCGAGAGGGCAGGGGCATACTGGAGAAGGTGCTGCGGAGCGGTGCGAAGGTATCGCAGAGAAACGAATCCTCACCTGCCCGTGACAGTGCTGTCGAGAGAGATGCAGGTAAGAAGGTGCAAGTTTTGAACACTTGGTTGGTGGGAAATGATGGGCTCAGATAACTTGGCAAACTTGTCTGTGAAGTTGTACCTTTAACATTATCAATGCCTTAGAAGAGCCCTCTGCTCTTTATTGCTACTCAGATCTTGCTGAGCCTGTATCGCTTCTCTGGAAGACCTTCAGGTTTCTCCAGGATTTGGATTCAAGACTACCTACAGGGACGGCTTCTTTGTCTTAGGGCAGATGGGTTAAGCAGCACTGCCTCAATTCCCTGTATGTACCAGGGATGACAGTGCTATCATGTAGTTAGCTGAACATTCAGATGTATTATCACACTAAAATGCAGGCTTTAGGCAGGACTAGGAACTAATTTAGCTTCCAAGCCTTACGTCAGCTCATTTTGAAGTTATGTGATTCCCTGTGTGATTACATTTGTCAGTTTTGTGAAGCGCACCTCCTTCGTGAGATTAATTCAGTTCTGGGTTGAAGTTCCTCTTCAAGGGGCATGCAGAGCTAGTTTTTGCAACTTGAGCTGAAGTTTTACCTCTGTTCTCTCTCAGTGGTCTGAGGGTGAGATGTGACTTTTCAACAGATGAACAGATCACTTCATCGCTGCCTAATATCTCAGCTGCAAGGTGGAGTTGCTTTCCTTTTACTTCTGTTGCAGTCCCGTTTTTTCCCTAACAGACAGTGTCCCTCAGAACTCTGATGGCAGCTGAGAGCTACAGTGATGGACCATTGTATGCTAGTAACTTAGTCTGTGTGTTGCCATCAGGCCCTACTTCCTCCTAGCTGATAGACAGCTGATACAATTACAGCTTGGTGATAATATGTAGTAGGGATCTCAATTCTGGAAGCCAGAACCTATTTGTGTGGTTTCAGACATGGAAAAATTCGTGCCTCTAACTCAGGCTGGCACAAAGTGCTATTTGGGTAATTTAGTAGCAACAGCAATTTCTGCCTTTGGATTATCTTCTTTCTGAGCATTTGAGGCCAAGTGTGTATTCCCTTCATACCAAATCCATTTGCAGTAAGGTGCATTTGAGACCACTTTCTGGCTTCTCAGCCATGGTCTTCCTCTTTTTGTACCCCTAAGTGCATCTCTTTTCAGTGTGTTTTCTACATCTAGTCTTGGGAGGGAATTCTCTACCCTATGAAATGTTCCATGGTTTTGTGGGATCCCACTGGGAGTCTTTTTATTGTCTTTCTCATACCAGTGCAAGTGGCTTTCTTGGTGGTTGTTTTTTAGGAGGATGGGCGAAAGCCAGGCCTTGGAACAAGGTTTTTCCCCACTGTAATCTGTACAGCTCTGTCTCTTCAGTCTCACCCAGCAGTTAGGCTGGATTTAAACTTATCTACACTGATCCATTCTTTATTATTACACAAAACCCATCACACTCCAAGTTGTGGAAACTTAATGTTGTTGCTGACAAAAATGTTCTTATCTCTTGTTCTGGTCGAGCAAAATAGTGTTTTCTCCTTTCACATACCCTGGGAATTCCTCCAGTAGCTTGTTTAGATTCTTGTTTTGATCTGCAAGCCAACCTTCCCCTCCCTCATCTGCCAGTCTGCTTCTTAGTGGAACATTTAGTGAGTGGCTGAGCCCCTGCCATGGCTGGTATCTGCTGCAGGAGTTGTAAAGATTCACATTGACTTGATGCTGTAACAGATAATGTGAGGGCAACTAAAACCCCCAAACATGGATAGTTTGCTGATGGGGTCTGTAGGAATGAAATGGAGTCTTGTGTGGTGCCACAAGAATTGCAGCTGCTTTCAGTTAAAGCTGTCACTTCATCTATTTTCAAAGTGCACACAGGTCAGTACTGCCAGGAAAAGTAGTTCTTCTTTATGTCCTTTCTTGTGCAAGGATTAATAAGTGGGAGGAGGGGAGAGGGGAATGTTGACTTTATCTCATAAGTTTGCATAAAGCAAATCCAAGAAGGTTTTAGTTCATTTACCCTTTGTAATTTAGAGTCTTTAACTTGTCAAGGGGGTTTTGTGAACAGGCACTGCCAGTAAATTGAGCACCCTTGCTGATGTGCCTGGCCTTTTAAGAAACAATTTCTTCCAGAAAGCTTTAGTTTTCTTCTGATTCTCATACTCAGCTTCTGGTAATCACAAGAGTCTCCTGGACTGAACACTTAAGTCTCTTCCCTACATGGCTTCCCTACATGGCTCAACAGAACATGCCCCGAACTTCTGAGTTTTGCCTTTCTACAGTACTTGGAATGACTCCTACAGCAAACAGCTGCTTGATGCTTCCCATACTGTTTCAGAGGATGGAAGGTGGCACAGGACATGCTCTGGAAGCTTCACACCCCGATCTTTGTGCAGATCCTGTGCGCTGAGGAAGGAGGCTTCTGGATCTCAACAGCAGACAAGGCAACTCTATAATGGTTCCCATTTAGCTAAGCCAGCAATTGTGGTGTAGCACAGAGAAGACAACCACATCAAAGCCGTAGGCACTGCCGATATTGGTGCTCCTGCCAGTGCATCTGGTGCAAGGCCAGACCTGTCTGGCAGAAGTACAGAGCAGGCTTGGGCAGCGTGTCCCATTTCATGACTGAGAGACACCTGTCATACATGATGCCAGCACTGTTTCTCCGAGGCTTTCAAACACGGCTGCTGAGAATCCCTGGGATGCTGCAGATAAGCAGCTCTGTCTCATTAGATGGCAACATAACTCCGATTTGAAATCTCCCAGTCCTACCAATTCCACTTCACCCTCTAGAGAGCATCACCAGCTGAACCCCACACTTGCAGCAGTGGCAACTGAAAAATGCATGCAGCAAACTGGCTGGGGCACTTGGAGTAAGTGCTTTTTGCCTGCCTCAGTTAAGGTTCAGTTACTTGCTAAGAAAATCAGTCTGCCTCAGATGAGAGTGTTCTGTCAAGAAGCAGCTTATTCCTCTTGATCTCACATAACTGAAGTAGATGCATGTGTACTGTGCTGCTGCTACCCTTGAAACCTCAAAGCATTTTCATCGTCTTGGCCTATTTCAGAAACAGGCATTTCTTAGGTCTAAGAGTAACTCCCCAAAGTGGCAGCAGAGGAGCTCAGTCTTCAGCAGTGTCTGATTTACCTTTGAGGAAAACCTGCAGCAGGATCCTGCTGAGAACTAAGAAGGAACATTTTTGTCTCCCCTGCTGTAACTGTAGCCAGTGTGGATTCAGAGCCGAGTGGAGAATTGCCAAGTGCTTAGAAGCTGTGTCTGCCCCTGACATCCTTCCAGGGAGCTTAGGGAGCCCAGGCCGTGCCTGTGTGTGGCTGTCACCAGATGTGGCCATTCAGGTAGGCTGGTCCAAGGCAGGTGAGATTTGCATTAAACCAGAAAGAGCTGGTGGCAGGGAGGCAGCAGTTCCTAACATGTGGCTGGTTTGTACACATAAAGGTTTTGCAGTTGCCTTTCACTAGGGTTCTCCAGCTCCCGAGACACTGATGGCTGGAGAAGCTGCTCTTGTCTTGGCTCCAGACAGATGGGGAGTGTGCAGGTGTCATTTGAGTGGGAGCTGTGGTGGCCTCGGTCCAGAGGGTGATGTGTAATATCTTGCTTGTGCATTGCAGACACAGCAGAAGGAGACACTCCAGAAGCCCACAAAGGACCAGCAGTTTACAGTCCTTCACGATACAGCTACCAGGTAAAATTTTTCCTATATTATCCACCCCTTCTGAAACAAAGCTTTTAACAGGATAGGAGGGGAAACTGAGTCTGGCTGCCAGTTATTACCCACCCTGCTACACCAAGCACCTTTGGTGTTGAGGAGATAGGAAATGGGGAAGTCTGTCTGACATGCTTGTTCTTTTTTCTTCCCCACTCCCTTGTTCAGCTCTTGCAGTCTGACAGTTCCCAGGCAGAATCACAGACCCTTCTCCAGCAGAGCTCCTCCCCCTACAGAGGACACCTTACTCCGTCTCCTGGATACAGCTATCGAGCGGCAGCACAGAGGACAGGACACAGCCTCTCCCACAGCTCCTCAGAAACATCCCTCTCCTCCACCTCCTACTCCAGCTCAGCCCACTCAATCTCCACAGACTCCTCTGCCCTGTTTGCAGGGAATTCGGGGTATTATGGCAGCCAGCAGCACTCTGGCAGCAGCAGTGGCAGCCTCCTGAAGAAGAGCTGCCCTGCTGCTGCCAGCCCAGCACAGCAGACAGCTGTGGACTCTCTTTCCTCCGAGTCGAGCTCCCAGCCGTGCACGGGCACGTCGGGCTCCAGCTCTGCTCCCCCAAGTGCTAGGTCACTACAGTCAGACTTGCGGACTATTAGCCTGCCGAGCTCTGGGCAGTCTGTTCTCTACCAGGGCTCCCGGGGGGCAGTGATTTCCAATGCACAACACTATCCACACCGTGGGGGAAGCAGTGTCCATCAGTACAGACTTCAGCAGCTTCAAGGTTCTGGAGTAAAGACTCAGACAGGACTTTCCTAGGGCTGCCTGGACTCCAGGAGGATGAAACTGCCCATAGCTCCTTCCAGTCACCTCTGGAAGTGGCTCCTGGGCCAGTGTTGGGAGCTTGCACCTGATGCTGGGGTGCCAGGAGTCAGAGGCTGAGGTCTGAAATGCACGGGTGAGATTTGTGAGCAGTATTGGCCTCTGGCCTTGCAGGAGAACGCAGATCTCTCTGAGGCAGAGACTGCAGCAAAGCTGTCCCTTGGTGCGTGTGGGTACATTGCAAAAAAAACCCCAAACAAACAAAACACAGAGAGGAAAAGCAAAATGGTTCAAGTGCAATGACTGTGGTGCAGCCTCTGTCTCTCGTCCGTGCCCGTGGCCGTAGTCACTCGTGCAGCACGGGCGGCATTTCGAATACAGAAGCAGTTTAAAGAAAATGTTGAACTCCAGTCCCAAAGTTCTCTTTATAGGTCAGGTTCTGGGTGCGTTCTGGGGAGGGCTTTAATCCGTTAGGACCATTCCAGTCACAAGCAGATGAGCGCGCACGGCTGCCTTTGGGCCTGGGTCGTGACTGCCGCAGTCAGCGCTTTTCCCAGGACCGTGGAATCTCCGCAAATGTGAACTAGCACGGGGAGGGGAGTTAGAGCAGGTGTGTGCCTGGCACTGCCGAGGATCTGGGATGCGCTGTTGCGTGCTGCTCTGACGGGGGGCGGGGGGACGGTTGCTGCCACGTGCCGCTGCCCTGCTGGGGAAGGTCCCTGGGGGCTGGCCGGGGCTGGGTAAGTAAAGTGATGCTGGGGCTGCAGAAGGGGTTCGGTGTTGGGAGGGAACCCCGGACTGTGCCGTGCCGGAGGCTGTCCAGACGGCGCTGCGTGGGACGTCTGTCCCAGCCGCTGTCGCCCGCCGAGCCTGGCAGCAGAGGCAGTCCAGAGTGCCGCTGTCTGTCCAATTCCATACGATCGCCAGCTTCTTTCTCACTTGTTTACTGTAATATCGGGCGTGTTTTTATTTATCTAATTTTATATTCAGTTATAACCATAGTAGGTTAGCTAATATACGACAGGTGTCATCCCTGGTGCTGCAGTGGAACTTCTCCTTTCTCTTGGATAACATAATGCTGTGAGTCTGTCTCCCCTGTCTTTTCAGATGCACAGTCTTCTTCCCTGTTTTTTTTTTTTTTTTTGTTTTGTTTTGTTTTTTTTTTTAGGACTGTTACAGGTTTTTCTAATTCACAGCTGAAATCAGGTGTTTGCTCAACCTAGGGGAGACTTTTAAAATACTGAATCAAAGAGTAACTTTTCACGCTGTCTGGCTGTGAGCGTGTTGGGATGGAACTTGTCACCCCACAGCTGGGTGTCCGTATACTGTATAAAATAGGTGTAAACTTCACGCGGCTTAGCCCTGGGGGTGCAGCCTCCCCTTCCGTGCTCTGAGCAGCACGGGGCAGGCAGGCTCTGCCCTGCTGGGCAGCGGGAGGGGGCCAGGGGGGGCCCTGCCCGGAGGCTCCAGGACCTTTGGGCGCAGCAAGGGGACAGGAGGGGAGGGACCCTGGAAAGCTCTTGGAAAAGGTGGGGGCTGTAGCTTCTTACTCTAGTGGAGTTTTTACACCATGCTGTAACATTTGAACTTTCACAAGAGATGTAATAATTTTGATAATAAAAATACTTAACTTTAAAAACAGTATTTTTGAAAGCTTCTTTCAGTTTCCTTAGCACCTTGGGTGTGGGGGCCCAGGTCGCGGGGTGATGGGAATGCACATCCTTGGTTCTCCCTGTCCCTGTGGGGGTGGCTATGCGCAGCTCCCTTTTGCCAACACCGTGGGTGCAGCCTGGGACTGTTCTGAGCTGGATGGAACTGTAAAACTGTGGCCGTGCTGCTGCTCCTTTTGTTATTCAAAGCTCGTTTGGGGAGGAGATGGGGCAGAGGATGTCCCCTGCACTCTTGCACCTGCTTCAAAACCTGGCTTCTCGTGCACAGATGCTAGGTGGTTTTGCTTTCATGCTGCTTGCCTTTTCCTTAGGAAGGCTGAGATGGACCTAACTTAGAGTGGGGCCAGCAGGTGTTGCCTCCAAATGCTGACCCTCAAAGTTGGCATATCCGAGGTTGCCCATCACCTCTGGCATTTGAGTACGCTCACAATGACGACGTTCCCCATGACACGTTGTGGGAGTGTCTGTGGTGTCTCACCCTGCACCACCCCTCAAGACTGGCTCCATCTCCACACCTCCTCCCAAAGCAGCTGTGGGCAGCAAGCACCTCCTTGGGAGGGTGCTGTGTGAGGACCTGTGGACAGGGAGAAAGTGGGGAGTTGAAATGCTCCCAGTGATAGCTGGGCCCCCCACCTGAAATCGACTCTCTCCCTGGGGAATTGCTCTGGGCAGAGGCACCCTTATGTGCCAGCCTGTGGCAGAGATGCTCAGCCCCGCAGGGTATCGGGTGGGATTCCCACCCTCAGGTCCCATCAGAGCCCTGATGTTGACCCAGCCGCTCCCCACCCCGTGAGCTGTAATGGCTGCTACCCGTGCAGGGTCCTTCGACCTCCTTGCACCAGCAGTGCGTGGAGGGGTCCATATTTCCCCCCCCACACACACAGCACAGGCCTCTGAGCTCCTCTGGTTTGATTTATATTTCTCAATAAGGTTTTGTGAAACACTGTATCAAACTTTGTACTAAAATACAGATATTTTACAGCTACTGTATTCCTTTCTCCACTGATTTTCTTGGTTGGTTTTTCCAATTCGGCCAGCAACAGCGCTTGCAAGCTGGCAAGACCCGGGCGCGGGTAGCTCCTGCTGCCCCACTCCGGAGGGCAGCTGCTGCTGGGCACGGGGGCCTCCTGCTGGTCCGGCTCTGGAGGGCAGCTGCTGGAGTGACGTGGCCACCCCCAGGCTCGTGGCTAGCAGAGACCATGGTAGGAGTGCCAGCACGCATGCGGTCCCGAGTGGCTTCGGCTCCCAGACAGCTGAGTCCCTCGTCGCAGGACCTCAGGGCACGACTTACCTGCTCCTGCCAGCCCCTGGCACCCTGGGCTCGGCAACGGTTCCTACAGAGCCCTTCATTGCCATTCCTCAGCAGCCTCCACAGCTCCTCTGCCCAGGGCTGCCTAACCCGGGGCCGTGGTCCTGTTCTGCGCCCTGTGCCCGTTCCAGCCCCTCTCCCATGCCTTGACCAGAGCCTGAGTCCAGCCCTGCCAGGGCCCCCGCCAGCCCCTGTGGAGCCCGGGGCCCTGCAAACAGCCCCCGGCTGCTCGCACTGAGACGCGGCCGGTGCTGAGGACTTTATTGCATTGCAGGGGCTGCAGCTACCCAAGCCCCCTGCAGCCAGGACTCGGGGAAGCTCGCATACACCGGTCTGGCCAGCAGAGCCACAGCTGGGCGGCAGCCACCCGTGCTGGGGAGGGTGGCAGTGCCAGCTCCTGGGTGCCATGTGCGTGCAGTTGAGGCTGGGGTGTGCTCAGAGGCTTCCAGGCTCAGCTCTGCCACAGGCAGCTGCCAGTGGCTCCCCGCAGGCCATCACCACGGGCCAGCGAGGTGCAGCCAGGGGACGCGGCCTGAATGGCAGGGTGGGCACAGGAGCACCTGAGTCCCCCTGGCCACGCTGTGTGGCGGAAAGAGCTTTGCCGTCACCAGTGGAGATAAAGCACCGTATGGGGATGGGAAGGGAAGGTGGTTGGCAACAGCCCATGGCCAGCTTGGGGAGGGGGCTGGTGAGGGGTCCTCCTGCACCTGCCCGGGGAGGGGGTTTGTGTGGTCAGCTGCTCCCACTTACCAGGGCTTACATTCAGCAGCAGCGCAAGTTGGGTGTCTCAGCAGCCCCTGTGCTGGGGGCAGGCAGCGAGCAGCAGCAGCAGCCCCCAGCCACATGCCAGGAAACACCACGTCCTGGGGCCAGGCTCCCAGGGCAGGGGGTGAGGGGGCTCGAGTCACTTTACCCTGTTTAGAGAACATGAATTTACACATAAAAGTAGGGGTTGGGCCCTGTCCCAGCCACCGGGTCCCCTAGCTTGTGGAGACAGGATCACGGAGCTGTACAAAATGGGAGCAGGGAGGGGGCCAGGGCCTGGAGCAGCCGGCACAGGGCATCACTGGGCACGCGTTCAGGTGGGAGGCAGCAGGTCAGGAGTCCTGGGGATGTAGAAATCTGTTAAAAACTCCAAGACTGTCTTTTCCTTGAAACAAAACCACAGCTGGATGCTGTTCTTGAATGAAGCAGGCTGGGGCATCCTCCCCCGACGGCAGCCCACGGGCAGCATGGGGTGTGGAACTGGCAGGGTGCGTGGGATGGTGGTGCTGGCATGGGCATGGCGGCGGCCGTAGATGCAGCGGATGGCCAGCGCGGCCCTGGGGGCGGCGCAGGACACTGCATGGCCACTGGCAGCAGACGAAGGGCAGGACAGGGAGGGAGCGCCCAGACTGCTGACCGTGGGAAGAGGGTCCTGCTGCGGGCACTCGGCCTTATATCCTCTGCAGGGAGAGCACAGCAGGTCAGGGATGGTGTCGGGCAGGCCTCACTGCGCCCTCGTGCCACCAGCATATGCCACACACATACCTGTGTCCCCATCTCTGCTGCCTCCCTTCCCTATCACCCACTGCCCCACACAGCCAGGATCAGGGTCCCCATCCCATGTGGGGCGACTCAGAACAGGCACACTCAAACGCACAAGGCAGCCAGGGCTAGGGGCTCAGGGCTAGGGGACAGGAGGGTGACGCTCAGGACTTACCGCAGTGCCGACAAAATCTGTGGAAACAGAAGAGATGGTGTCAGGCAGGGCAGGAGCTCAGCAGCCTGCTCCCACCCTGCCCTGCCTGCCTCACTTTGCAGGCAGCAATTAAGCCCATGAGACCCTCACCCAGCTGCAGGCTGCCTCAGCCTGCAGGCTATTCCCACCCAGGATTTTCTCCAGGGCCACGGTGTGGGGGCCCAGGACCCCTGGCAGCACAGCACTCACCTTTGCTCTCTGTCTTGAGCTCCTCGTGCAATAGGTCGTTCTGCCGGTTGCCGAGGACAAAGGCCAGGAAGGAAAGGATGAGGGCGTTAAGGATGCCGATGATGGCCAGGATGTAAGCCCAGCGCACAGAGCAGTCGCCCAGGGAGTACTTCCCTGTCTTCTCCCCACACATGTCCCGTATGGTCTCTGCATCCCAGCCGTCAGGAAAGATCATGCAGCCCAGCACCAGGCAGAGCGCTGCAAGGGGCAAAGGAGGGCGATGCATCAGAGCAGACACCAGGCTGTCGGTGTCGGCCGCTGAGCCCCACAGTCAGTGCATGGATGCAGCCAGCGCATGTCAGAGGACCCGCTTTGGCTCCACAACGGTTAGGTGACAACGCAAGTGACAGCCACCGCTGCTTGGCAGGGCACTGTGTTTGCATGTGTCTGGCCCAAATGTGGCCCATGCACAAAGGGAGGTTTCAGGGTCTTGGCTTCTTCATACATCAGACACAGACCCAGTGGTTTCTCATGGGCTTTCCTGATGACCACAGGCTCCCTGCCCGTGGGCAGGAGCTACTGCCATGCTGCGGGCAGGAACGCTGCCTGCCAAGAGGGTCATCATCCCCGGGAGCCCAGCACCCAACCACCTCGCAGCCTGTGCCAGGCAGAGAGACATCAGGGACTAACAAGAGAAATGCTGTGACAAAGCCCATGACTGTCAAGGTAAGGAGGTGACTTTTTTTCTAGTTACAGCAAGTACAAGCTCCTTGCCTTCTATCAGCTGGGAAAGCTAAAAATAGTAAAGATGTTGGAGAGCAGCTGGGGTGCCCTGGGGGTGTCTTTGTCCTGGGCTGGGGAAGAACTAACAGGCTTGAGCCCGTACAAGTAACCAAACACCTTATTGCTGAAGAAGCACCAACACCCTGCTAGGCATGTGCTGCTGTGGCAGCAGCCCCGGGCGATAGCAGCTGGAGGTGTGGCTGGCAAGCTCTGGGGTGCTTTTCACTGCTCTCAGCAGGGAAGGGAGTGCCCGGGACGAGGAGAATGCAAGCACAGGGCTGGCACATGACACTGCACCGGGACTCAGCACAGCCCTCGCGTCCCAATGAGCTGTGCCGATTACTCTTCCCAGGACAGGGAAGAGTTGCCCTCAGCATGTGCAGACCAGCTGCTGTCCAGTCTCTGCCTTCCCCATCCACATTACAACCCTACCTGGTAAAAGAGTCTCTGCAGACAAGGGCAAGATCTGTGAGCTGATTTACCATCATACACAGCCCTGGTGCCACCCTGGCACTGCATGACTGCACAGTGCAGTGTGTGCACGAGCAGCTGGCATCTCCAGCACATCATCACCAGGGACTTCCCAGCCAAGAATGGCCGCATCTCAGGGAGCTCCCTGCACGCTGGGATGAAACCAACCCAGAGCCATGCCCTCTGGAAGGAAACATATAATCAGCACTGAAGCTGCGTGCTGCATGGGAAATCATAGATTTGTTTTGGTTGGAAAAGACCTTTAAGATCATTGAGTCCAACCATTAACCCAGCACTGCCAAGTCACCACTAAAACATGTTATGAAGTGCCACATCTACACATCTTTTAAATACCTCCAGGGCTGGTGACTCCATCACTTCCCTGGGCAGCCTGTTCCAATGATGAGGAGCAGCCTGGCCTACCTGCTAATCTGGGTACCTCTGAGCTGAGGGCCCAAATTAAAGACAAGGAGGAGTGGCAGACCTGTGCTGGGGACTCCTCCCAGGAAAGCAGAAACAGCAAGAGGATTTTAGGATCCACTGACCTCTTGGTGCAGCATAGCTGTGAAAAAAAGCTAAGATGCCCTTTGGCCACCCCCAGCGAGGGGTGGTTTTGCTCCCGCAGCACTGGTCAGGTTGACACGACTCAGCCTAGAAATGGACATGGCTGTAACAGCTCTGCTGATATTGGTGAGGAGGAGAAAAGAGCCTTGGGTGCATGGTGAGCCCAGAGAAAAGCATGGCAAGCAGCAGGGTGAGCATTCCAGCTGCTCATTCCAGCTCTGTGTTTCTGAGCACCAAATAAGGGCTCTAGGTAGACCCAGCTGCCTGGGTAAAGCAGGAGCTCACTGAGAGCTAACTGCTCTGCAGACACCACAAGTGCACATGTGAGGGTCTCCCAGGATATCAGCAGGCCCTAAACATGGCAAGATGGGGCAGTAACACAAAAGGCAGTGGATTAATGTGTTGGAGAGCTACAGCACCCACAGGGGACACGAGAGACAGGGTTCATGGCAGTAGCAGAGAGCAGCTCAGAAAGGTACAAGAAAAACACACAGGGCAGCAGGTTGTCATAACACAACCATGGGGCACAGGAAGCGATGGCCACCAGTGGGCTGGCTCTAGCCTGCATCTGCCTGCCCCAGTCCTTCCTGTCCCCATGTGCCCTCTCAGCACTGGCACCAGGGCAAGGGGAGCCTGCGCCCTGGCCCCCAGGGCAGCTCCAGGAGCCCTGCCCAAGATCTCACAGCCCCTGTTTGCCAGAGAGAATTAAACTACAAATTTACCACCAGGGTAAAGAAGCATGCCCAACCCACTGCATGTAGCCAAATGCCTCTGCCCAGGCCTGAGCAGCCTCTTCCCACAAGCTCCTCACTACTCTGAAGCTCCCCAGGAAGGGGCCATGCCACCGAAGGCAGGTCCTCTCCCAGTGAAGAGTAGTGCAGCGCTCTCTCCTCTGCCCATCTGTCCTTCGTGTTCCCAGAAGCAAGCCAAGTCCTCTGCTCTGTCACAAGCAATTCCCATTACCACGTGTCCCCAGGCCGCCTGATGTCCTGGAAACACCTTCCCCTGCCTGCAGCAAGCAGCGACATTGAAGTGCAGAGAGAAAACAAAGAGGGGATCCCTACACGGTCGACAAACCTTGGCACTGCCCTTTCCAAGAAGCCCCTTGCAGCACATCTGAGGTGCACGAGGATGGGGCTCTGCCTGCTCATCCCTCTGTCCACAGCACCATTCTGCCAGCATCTGCCTCCAACAGTACTGAGGTCCCTTGTGGATCTGCAGGAAAACCTTGGGTTTTGTTTAAAATAGAGCCTGCTTCTGTGCCTTGCAGCCGTGTGAAAAAGACCAAGTGATGACACCTACAAGAGCTGCTAATAAAGAGGGAGAAACTAACCAAACTCCTGTCCATTTTGCTTTTAATTCCTGTTGTTCTGAGGATGCAGTGCTGATCCCCATTGCTGGTGGCACTGAGGACAGGTTAGCTGCTTCGTCACACCCCACGGCTCTGGGCTCCAACTCCTTCTTCCAGAGTTTTCCCAGTTGGAAAAGTAGATTTGAGACAGAGCATTTTGATGGTCAGTGAAGCAGGGTGTATGTGGAGGGAGGACCTACCAGCTGTGGTCTGCAAGGCTGCCCATGGGAGCATGCTGGGGCTGGAGCTCTGGCATTTCTCATCTTTGTATTACAGCTGGTTCCTGACTTCCCATTCTTTGGTGCTCCCTTGTCAGGGTCTCTTAGAAAAGGCACCTCAAAGGCTGTTGATACCCTCACAGATTAATTGAAGGTAATTCAATGTTATGGCTCAGGCTGAGGCAGTGGAGCAAGATTTTAGTTGACAGCTGAGGAGGCTCCTCCTGGCAGGGTAACATCCACCAACAGATGCAGCTTCAGGTAAGTCTGACCATCTGAGCAAGCCATGTGTCTGCTGAGTACCACTTATCCCAGTGCTGCCCCAGCCCTGTGCAGTTGTGCCTGCAGGCTTTAAATCTGATTTTTTAATCACTTTACCTGTCTAGTTTAGTTTGCAGGTTTGCACAAAGACTGTCTTTTACTGCCAGGGGCTGGAAGGGGCTAAGGACATGCCCTGCAGCTGAGAGAAACGACCTGCCTCATAGGATAGGCGTGCAGAGCATCACACTGCCACAGGACATACAAGGGACTACAAATCAGAAAATGTGGGGATAACTAGGGGAAAACCAGCAACTGCTGAGTCTCAGAGGAGCTTGTTAAAGCGGGCTTGGGGACAGCGAGGTGCCTGCCCCCACGGGCAGTAGCTCTCCCTCCCTCAGGTTCAGCAAACTGTTGTCCTCTGCCCTTACGCTCATCACCCCAACCTTTACCGCAGACACATCTCTCTGCTGGGGGTATTTTGGTCACTCCCCCCCTGCCCCAGCCCCTCACATCTGCCTTGTGCTTAAGTGGAGGAAGCTCTGGGTGCCATATCCTCCACCATGCCCACGGCCACTCACTGTGATGCATTGCCATCAGCACAGCAAGAGTCCCTGCTGGAGATTCCCAATGTAGTGCCCCTGGACACTGCACAGAAGCCCTGGATGAACCCCAGGGCACTACGTGCAGGCCTGGCTCTGACTTTGGGTTCTGGAGTGGCTGCTTCGCACTAGGAAATCTCCTGAGAACCGAGTGCCACAAGGAAAAGAGAAAACCACAACCCCTCCACCTCCTAAAAATAGAGAGCCCTCAGAAATTAAATGAAAAGCAAAGGCAGTGTGCTCAGGACTGCCAGCACCGGCCACTTACACAGACAGGAGCTCCCTTACGGCGCTTTTCTGCACAGGCTGTTTCTGAGCCAAAAAATCAGCAGGATTCAGAATAGAGTTATGGGTTTGTGTGAATCAGAACTGACAGTTACTTTATCTGGAACGACAGTTGAGGGATGTAAGCTCTAGGACACGAGCAGCTCTGAAACGCCGGCTCAGCCTCTCCCTGCGGATCCGCAGGCTACATCAGTGGCTACTACGGGAGGGTTGCACTGCCTGCCAAAGCCTGGGGCTGGCTGCTTTGGAGAACAAGGCACTGGACAGATGCAGGGTCCTGCTCCTCTCCCCACTGCACCACAGGATTAGCAGGGGAAGGAGAGGGGAAATCTTCAAGAAAGCTTTCTTTGGGGGCAGTAGGTAATCCAGCAAATGCAAAGGTTTTCAGCACTGATGTCTCCTTTTTGCTGCAAAGTCAGCAAGTGGAAGCGTTTCACCTGGAAGATCATCTATTGGCAATATTTCTCCTGTGGGCAGAGAAAGGGCTTGAGGGCTTCATCATCCTTCCCAGCAGCTCTTTCAGTTATGCTCCTAGCTGATTTAGAGCAATGGCATCTCTCCCTCATTTTTTCATGAAGGATTTCAGAGAATGACTTATATCCACCAGAAAAACAATGTTTTTTAAACCCCAAACTCTCTCTGAGGAGCTGCCTTCCCAGTGAACCCCAGCCAGGAAGCTAAGCCTGTCCTGACATGGCAAAGCCACCAGCACCAAGTGCTTCAGACCTGTGGTGCTTGCTTGGCCCACAGAATCACAGAATGGTGGGGCTGGGAACTCCAGAAATTAGCTAATCCAAACCCCAACTAAAGCAGGGTCACCCAGCCAGGTTGTGAATCCCTCTAGAGAAGGCAACTCCACAACCTCTCTGAGCAGCCTGTTTCAGTGCTTTAACACCCTCAAAGTAAAGAAGTGTTTCTTTATGTTCAGATGGAACCTCCTGTGTTGCAGTTTGTGCTCACTGCCCCTTTTTCTGTCGTGGGACATCACTAAAAAGAGTCTGACTTCATGCTCTTGACAACCACCCTTTAGATATTGACAAGCATCATTCACAGAAACACAGAATTAAGCAGGTTGGAAAAGATCTTCAAGATCATCGAGTCCAAACTATCACCTAACACCTTCTAATTAACTAAACCATGGCACTACGTGCCTCATCCAGCCTCCTTTTAAACACCTAAAGGGATGGGGACTCCACCACCTCTGTGTCCAATGGTCAATCACTCTTTCTGTGAAAAATTCTTCCTAACATTCAGATCCTCTCTTGGTCCTCTGTTCATCCAGGTTAAACAGCCACAGGTCTCCCTGAAGGCTTCAGCCACACCACCGCACTGTGCAGCTCAGCCCAGAAGCTGGCAATGGACTTCCCCACCACTCCCTTCACAGGTGTGCCCAAAAAATGCCATACAGTCATGCCACGTGAGAGGTTCCCACTCAGCTGGTGGCAAACAGCTTGCATTCAGAAGGTGAAGCTACTGTTCAAGGCTCTGCCTCTCCTCCCAGTTCATACACTGGATGAGACAAGCACATACAAGAGAGGAGTATAACTCCAAAGGGGGTCTCCCAAAGGAGATAAGGGTTGATATGGATATATATGATCACATTCTCCATCAGGCAAGGTGTCTGGACACAACATAGTTAACTTTGAAGTGCCACTGATAAAGACAAACCCCAGCCCCGTGGCCAAGGACACGGTCCCGGGTGGACAGGCATCCCACGAGCGGTGTTGTGCCTGGTCTAGGGAAGCTGAAAGGTCTCACCATGCTGACTGCAGGGAAATGCTTTCAGATTGGCCAGTCACTTCTTGTGTGCAAGAGGGACTGTGTGCTCAGGTGGCTGCCTCTTGACTGGCAGCAGACTGTAAGTACAAAACCAACCCCTCCCTGAAAACAGAGCCCCAGACATGCTCAGAGTGACTGTCCTCAGGAGCGTGGGTGTGGCAGTACACAGAAGTGGCTGGGGTCTCTCACTCCCTGGGACACCAGGACTACTTTGTTCAGAGCTCAGAGTTAACTCACAGAGTTAGCACTTTTTATGCCACAGCAGAGAATCACGAAACCAGAAGAAATGCTCAGGCTCCTGGGTAGCCTCCTCAGTGTGTGGTGGTGTACTCCTGTGCCCTGAGCTCCAGCAGATGTCTGCTGTGTGCTTGCTGAAATGGAGGCATCCACAAAATCAGTCCTGCTGCCTTCATCTCACTCCTGTACCTGCCCTCTAAGGAGGATGGATAAGAGGGACCACCCACACAGCCCATCTCTCTTTAAGCAAGCATCAAATCCCATGGGACTTTCTGAAGGAGCTCCTCCACTAATCCCGAGGACTGCTGTGGTACCAAGGTGCAGTCACTCATGCAGTTGTTGATGTGCTCACGTTTAAGACCCATTTCTGGTTTTGTAACAGAAGGATTTAGCAAAATCTCATTTTGCATTACTGGGATTTTGAACAGGGCAGATGGCTACATTTCTATTTGTGATAAAGTAGAGTCTTTCCTCTTAATTAGATCCAGTTTCCTCCTAGGGGGGCAGTGGCTTTTGAGCTGAAGCTCTCTCTGAAGCTCTAATTAAACCCTCTCTTGATTATCGTCCACTAATTAGACATTGATGATTTAAACTTTTCTTTTTTTTTTTTTTTTCTGAAAGAGATGCTGAATTCTTAATCCTCCTCTCCTGCCCCTCCACCCTCCTGCTCCTGCTTTTTCTCCTCTGAAGAGTGTGTTTGTGTCCTCGCTCAGCAGCCCTATATTCTGCACCAGCCATCCTGTAGGGTCAGGGCAGATCCTCCTCTGCCCCATCTCTCTGCCTTTTGCTTGGTTTAGCTGTTTTTCACCAGTGAGACAATGAAACTTTGATGCTTTTCCCTTCTGTGCCACTCCAAGCCCTCTGGCACAGCCTCCACAACCTCTCAGGCAGGTGACTCTCCTAAGTTTGCCGCTGTGCTGTGTTGGGAGTTTACATTAGGCCATATCCCTGCCCTACCCAGGGGATTTGGCCCATGGTGTCTTCTCCATGGTGTCAGCTCCCTCTCCATGTGTAAGGTTAACACATCCACCTGCAGCTGTCTCTGGCATGACTGGGGAAGTTCAACTCTGCCCAGATCCCCCAGACATGACTCCCTCTTGCCAGGACGCAGCACCTTACCACCTGTGTCCTGGCCCTCCCTGATGGCAACACCAGCCTCTCCTGCAAGATAGGAGCTCTCTCATGCTGCCCTGTCTCAGGCAAGCCTCTGTTCATATTGTCTTTCCCCAACACAAGCCACACAGTCATGCTGCTTTGGGAGAGCTGAGACAAGCCCAGGCCAGCTGGGGCCCCGGCAAGCCGAGCACGTAGGGTTCTCACAAGCGCAGTTATGAGCAGCACAAGTGCAGCTGCGAGGTGCAAAGCGTGAGCAGGGACAAGCCCCAAGGAGGACGAGGAGCACCTAGAGGTGACAGCAGCAGGGTGCCACTGTGGCTACCCAAGTTTGAGCCAGTGTAGGGCATGGGGCACTGAGTAGGAGGCCTGGGGCTGCCTTCAGTGCAGTCCCCATGCCACACATCTCCCTGCACAGCAGCAGCACCGGCTGGGTGCTCCGAGCCACTTGATTAAGCTGCTGACAATCGGTAGGATTTGGGCTCTGAGCTTGCCTTAAACCGGTAAATCTTCAGGACAGGGAAAATTAAAGATGAAGGAATTTCCTGATAAGCCAAGGCAGCACCAGGTCTGGCTGTGGTCCTGATCTGGGTGAGAAGAGGTCAGGCTTCCCAGCCCAAGCCAGCTGCAACAGAGAGAGCCAGGCAGGCTGCAAGCCTCTGCCATCATAGGGCTGGTCCTCCCACATTCACTAGACTGAGACCTTCTAGGGAGGAAGGCTGTGGGCTCCTTTCTCTAAGGATATGTCTTTCCACGCATGGTGAAACTGGGGAGAGAAGTGAAAGCTCCCACTGCTTGGGGGGAAGCTCAGCATCTCTTCTCAAGGTCTTTCTCCCGAAAGTACAGAACTTCTGTGAGGACAGCTTGGAGGTCTGTGCACAAGGGAGTACTCGGCATCCATATCAATGTATGCAATAGGTCCCCTTCAGAGTGCCCCTTTGAGGAGTGAGTCTGTGAGGATGCTGCGATACATCTGTGGTAGGGTTTCTTTTGTGAGGGAGCCAAGGAGGGCTCCCTCCCTCCTACAGACTGGGCCACCTTTGGGGAGAATGGGCTTGAGCCTCTGGCCACTAGTGCAAAGACATCAAGGTAAATGCATGGTGTCCTTCTGTGACAAACACTGTACCTGGCGTCTCTTTACACAGGCAGCTGGGGAAAGTCTTCCTCACAGCTCTTTCATGATGCTGGGGAAAGGAGGCCTGGGCACAACATCTCTTTAAGGGGAGCTGGAGGGTCTCTCTCTACATACCTGCCTTTACACAGCTGGGGGCATTGACGCAGTTCCCCTAAAGTGGGTATCCCCTTGAGGCAGGCTTACTCGGGGATGTCCTTGGGGCTGGGTAGATAAGGAGACTAGTCCCTGATGTGGGGTGCTCTGGGGGGGTCTAGGTCCAAGGTTTCCTAAGGCATCCTTACAGTTGATCTTTGTTGTAGGGAGTTCCAAAGCTGGTCTCTGACTGAGATGTACTGGTACGCCCTGAGGTCAGTCCCTGGCCTGGCTCTCCTGGGGTGCTCCAAGCTGTTCCAGGTGTCCCAGAGTTGGTATCTTTTCTAGGGCCCCCTGAGGTGAATTCCTGATGCTGCTGTGTCCCAGAAAGCCTTTGGTTTCCTAAGGTCAGATCTCCCAGCAGCCAGTGCTCAGAACAGGTGCCCATCCCTGGTGTTCTGTCAGTACTAATGCCTGGACTAAGTCTTTCCCAGGAAGCCCCAGAGCACTCTGGAGACAATTCCTGGCTGGGAAGTCCTATGGATCTACAGTACTTGTAACTAGCCCAGATTCCTGTAGGTAACCTTGGTGTTCCTTGTGGTCAAAGGCACTGACACCAGTGCCTGGAGAGCCCAAGGTGTCTGTGCCCTGAGCCAGTGCCCATTCCTGGTACTTGGTCTGTGCTAGTCCCTGGCCTGGCTGTTCCCAGAAACCCTGGGGCTGGCTCATGAAACCACAGTCCCACAGTGCTTTGACTTTTCTGGCCAGAGGCCCTGATAGCAGCGCCTGGGGAGCCCTGGGTGTCAGTGCCCCAAGGTGGTACTCTGAGTAGCACTTATTCAATGCTCTGAGGGTTTTGTCTGGGTGTCCCCGGAAGCCCCAGGACTGGTTGCTGGAACTAGAGCCCTGCAGTGTCTGGACCCAGCCCAGCTTCCTTAAGCAAACCCAGTGTCCCCTGTGGCCAGGGACCCTACTAGCAGGACCTGGTGCCTGCACGTCTCAGTGAACCCCACAGCCCCACGCCCATCGCCCGCGCCAATGCCCGGAGAAGATCCGTCAGGGGTGGCGGTGGGTACCTGCCAGCAGCTGCATCCAGGCGCAGATCTTGTAGACGGTGGCGGTGTTGCAGAAGAAGAAGAGGGCGAAGCAGGTGATGCAGCCCAGCGTCAGCACCATGGAGAGCAGCACGAAGAAGGCCGCCGCCTGGAAGGCGCCCGAGGGGATGGTGCTGAAGTCGGTGAAGGAGCCGCGACACGACAGCTCCCGGCCCGCCAGCCCGCTGCCCACGCAGTAGTGGAACAGCCCGAAGTAACCGGGCTTGGGCGTGTTAACGCTGTCGCCCACCCAGTAGGGCTGGATGAAGACCACCACGTTGATGATGGCGAAGCAGATGGTGAAGATGGCCCAGAGCACGCCGATGGCGCGCGAGTTCCGCACGTAGTTGTCATGGTAGAGCTTGGAGGCTTCCTGCGAGGGCAGCATCCTGCCGGCCGCCGCGCTGCCGGAGCCGCGCGCCCCCCCGCCACTGCGGAGCCGAGCCGAGCCCGCCGCGGGGATCGGGCCGCGTCGGTCACCTTCGGCTCCGCCCGCCGAGGGCTTGGTAACGCTTAGGCCGCGGCTCGGCGGGGCTCAGCCCCCGCCTCGATGAGGTCTGGGACGCGCTCGTGAGCTTTTGGCTCGGACCGCCCGGGCAGGGTTCAGAACGGGTCGGTACGGTCCAGGCTGGGGCGGCTGTGGGCCCGCTGCAGTAACACCGGCTCACGGAGGCTGCTGCCCGACTGCTCGGACCCGCCGTGTCTCGTAGGGCCCGTCTGGGGCAGCGCCTGGGCACGGACCCACCCACCTGAGGCTGCCCTGGTTCGTGCTGGCAGGTATACGACTGGGTACGTTTCCCCGAAGTGAGGCCGCCGGGAGGGTGGCATCTTCCCGGCCCCTCCGCGACCCTGAGGAAGACCCGCGGGCTGTCGGTGCAGCCCCCCCACCTTCCCAGGCGAGCAACAGACCTGCTTGCCAGACCAAGCAGCAGGTGCTCTGCAAGAATGTCCCCTTGCCCCAGCAGCCTCACACTGGTTCCAAAACACCATCAGAGACCAGACCACCATGGCCCAGTTTTCTTCTCAAGGCAGTAAAGCTGCACTATGTTAGCTGTCGCTGAACTCCACTCTCATTAGATCCTCCGCAGGCCTCATTCATTTCCAAGTCTTGCCAAGGTTCACAATTTGCAAATGAAATTTGCAGGTGAAAAAAATTTATATTCCCCTGGCAAGGGGGCCATCTGCGTCTGGTGCTGCACCAGTAATAGCTACTGCCCCCAGTGCAAACACTAGGAGCTGGCATCATCCCCAGTCCCACACCACAGAGAGGCTACTGCCTCTCTGAAGCCCACACCAGCCACGCTCCAGTGCCCGCTCTACATCTGGTAACTGCTACAGCTACTGCTTTTGTGTGCGCGGTCACATCCCGAGGGAGATTTCTTTAATGAACAGCCGGTTCAGGGTTCGCGACGAAGAGCAACGCCCTGGGCATGCCTGTGCAGCGTAAATGCCAGACCCGCCCAGCAGTCCCTGCTAGCCTTTTCCCCTTCTCTCAAACAACGTAAACGTGGCTAATGCAAAGCTTCGGCATCCCCCATCTCCTCTGCTGGGTAACACGACCTGTCCCCGAGGGATGCCCCACGCCACCAGTGCCGTGGCCGTGCCTGCCCTCGCGCCGGGCCCCGCTCCTCCCGCCGCACCCTGCTTCGGGCTCGCGCCGACAGCCAGGTGGGTCCTCACCCGCTGGGGGCTCAGCGGGGGCCACTCACTGCCCAGTGAAGAAGTGAAAAGCATGCCCTGGAGGTCCGAAGTCGGGCAAGACAGCCCCGCAGTGGGGAACACGGAGAACTCTTTCCGTCGCACTCCGATGACGCCAGCGTGGCGGGCGGAAGAGGCGTGGCCCACTCTCGACCGTGATTGGCCGAGCGGGCGGAAGCGACAGGCGGAAGCAGCGGGCAGGGCGGGGCTATGGGCCAGCGGTGGTGGTGAGCGACGCGGGGATGGCGGCGGCCCGCGGCTGCCCCCCGGCGGGCTCCGGGGACCGCGCCCTGACCGAGCTGCTGTTGGAGTTCTCCCGGACACAGTACCGCGCCAAGGACGGTGGCGGTGCCGCCGCTAAGGTGAGGGGGCCGGGACTGGGGGAAACTGGGAGCTAGTGTCGGTGCGGTGGGCGCTGACCGTGGGCTGTCCGCAGGTGGAGCGGATCGAGCGGCGGTGCCTGGAGCTCTTCGGCCGCGACTACCGCTACAGCGTGATCTCCAATGTGCACGGCGAGGTCTGCGCCCACTACCCGCGGCACATCGTCCTCCTGGAGCGTGATGCCAGCCGCGACCCGTAAGGCTCCCGGCACCCTCCCGGGCTCACCGCGCCGCACCCTGTCCCACATGGCCGACAGCCTGTGGAGGCGTCTTCGCGTTTTGGCCCAGGGAGCTTTCGCGTCTGCTGGAAGGCACTGTCGCTCCGGGGCTCCCGCCACCCGAGGGAAGCCCCACTAGGCTGTGCTGCGCCTAATTATAGCCGGCGGTGTCAGCCGCCGGGTACGCCGCTCCCGGGGCACTCCCCGCTGCCTGCCGGGGCTGCGCTTCGCTTGGCGAGATCCCGCGGGGCTCCTCCCAGCTCCCTGTATCTCTTGAGTTTCCGTGCTGTAAGCTGTGGAGCTAAGCCTGTAATTCAAGGGGTGCGGAGGAAATGGGGCGCTCCGGCTTGGGGCCATATCTGCTGCACACTTGCCCTGGAGTAGATCATAGTGACTGCTGTCCTGCAGGTCGCCCTGCTCTCGTGGTTGGGACCGGGACTGTGTGATTCTCTCCCCGTCTTGATGAAAAATGCTTGTGATCGTGCCGCGATCACAGACGTTTTATACTGGAAAGTCTCATGGGGCAGAAGGGTTAACAGGGGCTGGACGGAGAAGACAATCTCAACAGTCTGCCCCACTCCACAGTACTTGATTCCATGGGAGCCGAGGTTTAGTGAGTTAGCCAAAATGCTTGCTTGCAGTTTAGTGCAAGTCCAAGCTAATATGTTTCTGGACTTTGACCCACAATCACGTTGGTTTTGCTTCTGGCTGAGCACTAGCTGCTCCCCGCAGCTCTAATGACAGCCTCTCTTTTTATTTTCTTTTCCAACAAAACCTAATGCAATTTTGCAATCTTAACTATGCCTGTGACAAGAGTAGCAAGCTTGAAAGGATGATGGTCACAAAGTTTTCCTTGCATGTCCAGCTGCTCTGGCCGCAGAAGGCAAACTGCCATCTGCCCCACTGGCGGGTGGGCCAGGCGCTGTGGGAAGAGAACACAGGGAACACAGCCATAGCTGATGGTCAGGTGGGAGAGTTTCTACAATGGGTAGATCAGATTAGAAAAGAGTAAACCCCTTGCAAAGAAGGGAAACTAAAGTCTGAAGCTATAAATGTAGCTAAGAATGTCTTTGAGGAAGAGAAACTGAACGCTTCTGCTTTTCCTTTTCTTGCAAGAGGAAAGGATGTGTAACTTTTCTGATGAGAATTAAAGTGTGCTTGTACTCAATGCCCAAGACTTGTGCAAGTCATCACTGGCAATTTTAAATACTGATTCTTTTCAAATGTTGCTTTGCTGACCTAGTCATGGAAACAGACTACCCTTCATCACCCCTCTTACCCTGATTTCTGAGTGTAAAGGCTGGTTAGTGATTTTTAGGCACATCTGGTTTTTAGTTTCATCAGAGTTATTTTTTGAGTTATTATGAAATGGAGACTGTTGCATTTGTATGAGAGAATGATAGAACTTCTTCCAATGAGCGAGACACTTATTCTAAGACCAACTGTCTTTGGCTACCTTTCATTTTTGTAATGTTCTTAATCAGCTGGAGTGGCCTCCTTGAAAGGTGCAGGATGTTTCACATCTCAGGATACCAAGGTTTTTTGGAAGCACTTCTCACTTAGGCAAACTCTGCACTTCCCCATTGGTTCAACTGCTTCTGAACCATATGGGGAAACCAGCAAAACTCAAATATTTGTAACCTAGATCAGTTTATTGAACCTGTTCATTCTGTGAATGGGAGGCTGTGGGAAGAAGGGATGTTGCTTCTTCAAAATTTGCTAACAGTACTCTGAAGTCCAGGCAGGTTCAGAAGGAATTTGCTGTGTGGTTTTGGCCTGTATGCCCCTTGGTCAGGTGCTTTTCACAAGGAGGCAGAGTATGTCTGGCAGCACGTTCCCTCTGCTTGGAAATATCTGATATCCCCCCAGAAGGAGCAGCCAGAGGCTGCAGACAATGGAAACAGAGGGATGGGGTCAGTTCTTGCTGTCTTAGAGGTACATCCAGATCTCAAACACAAACCAGTCTTTGTCTTTGGTTTCACCTGACACCCACTCCACACAAACAGAATGACAGCTGGCTGCGTTCTAACAAGGTGAGAGGGATGCTTCAGTTCCAGTGCCACGATGGTTGCCCAAAGCGAAGCATCTCTGCTTCAGACCTGTCCAAATACACAGTTGCCAAAACAATTGCTTGCTCTTACAGGAAGTGTTTCTCTTGTGTGTAAGAAGATTAATTCCTTTTTGGAATCTGATTTTCGGGGGAGCATGGGGAGGTCATTAGTTAATGCAGTGGTAAGCTTGTCCAGCTGTATCTTCTGAAAAAAATTCTGAAGGAAAAAAAAAAACTGAAAACATTGAAAGTTAATAAAAAAAAAAAGGGAGGTTAAAACACAAATCATATCTTTCACCTCATTCTCTGCCTTGTACCAAGCAGCTTTAACGCCTTAATGTTGCTCTTCCACACTGGTGTGGAGGAGTGTTTTGGGTTTTGAACCTTTTCCAGTAGTTCTTACTCCATTTTACTGCATTTGATTGCTCGTCCTGGAAAGAGCATTGCACCTGTTCCTCAGAGCAGCCTTTCCCCTTACTGCAGTAGTCTCTGTGCAGCTCTGTTTACTTACCATGTTCATCTCCAGCTTTGCTGATGATGGTTCTTGAGATGAGAAGGTCCACCAGACAGGTCTCTTTTGTAGCAGAGCGGGTCCTGCCAGCACATAGGCAGGCTTCTTCCTAAGGAGCAGGCACGGGATGAGCCTGTGAGAGGGGTTCATCCTTTTGTGTCCCCTGTGGGGCACTGAGCTTCCCTTGCACCCTGTATCCGAGGTCCCTGCCACGCTGCTTGGACTTTATTTCCCAGTGCTGCAATGCCTCTCTAGGGCAGCATCATTAGGGTTCTGAGAGGTGAAACATGTTGTCTTGTTCCAACTTCAGAGGAAGTGCTTCTCTTAAAATTTCTGATCTTCCAGGCATTTGTTTGTTTGGTTTTTTTTCTGAATCCCATCTTCTGGGCTTGAAAGTGTTGCCATAGAGCTAGTCTGGTAACGCCATATTAAAGTTGTTGTCCCTGGCAGGGGGTTGGAACTAGATGATCTTTGAGGTCCCTTCCAACCTAAACCATTTTTTGATTCTAATCTCTCTTGTATTTTTCTTGCAAAGGAAACTTAGAGGCAGCTGGAGCAGAGTGCAGGATGTGTCTCTTCACTAAGTGCACTCATTAAAACAGCCCCACAACCAAATGAGTATGTTAGAATCGCTCAAATTTTAAATCAGTTTGGGCATCCTTCCTGTCTTCCCACCCTTCCCACCCTGCTCATGGGCCATTCCTGCAGTGTGTGTGTTATTCATCTGCTCTCTGAGGAGGGAAGAGGTGGTGGAGCAGAGCCCTTGGGAGTTTGCAGTGAGAGCAGTGAGCAGAATTTGGGCTGCACCAACCAGGCATCTGCATCTGTCTGCATGCAGTCTCATGTGCTGCTGTGTAAAGTGCACTGCGTTAGCATTTTCCTCTCTTTGCACTTAGCACCTTCATGTCCACAGCATTTAAAGAAGATTAGGTTGGGTCCTTTCAATTTTGGTGTATATCAAAGGTTTTCTGAGCTGCACAGCCAAAATGGTTGTGTATTGTAGGGAAACATGGAACACCCTAAGCCTACACTATGAGTTCTGAGCATTGAATCTTTAAAAAAAGGAAAGCACAAACAACAAAACAAACCCAAACAACAGACTAGGATTTGAAGGTCTCATTTGCTGTTTCTCTGTTTCCACTGGCACCACCTTGTATAACTTTTTCCATGGACAGATCAATTTCCACGTTAAGAGGTTTGTGTTGTTTTTATCCTTTCCAGAATGGCAGCTGCAGGTAGGTTGCTCCACACTCACTGATGCTGAAGATTAGCTACTTTCTTTTAGCTTCCAGCAGTAGGTATTAATTTGTTCTTAGGCCAGCGTTGTCCTTTGCCTTTTGAGTTGTTCTCCCTCTCATTTGTAAGTTCTGTCCTTCACCCTAATGCATATATTGTTGTGCCCTCACTTCATCTGCTCTGCCAGTCAATCCGTTGTGGTTTCTCTTGCAGCATAGATTGTCCCCTGGCCATCCTAATTATCACTGGAGAGTTTCTCATGATCTTATCTGTCCCTTTTTTTCAGACTCAGCATCCAGAGATCATTCAGTTCATCTAGGCTCTTCTGCTGAGCTCCACTGCTGGAAAGCACTAACTGGAAGTTCTTGTTAGTCATCTCTAAGTGCATGGCCTTGCAGTTTTGTATGTCCATACTTCATCTGGTTTTACTCATGTCAGTCTGGATACTTTTCTAATTCGTTGTGGAAACTCTAGTCCTCCCTGCACTGGTGGCTCCTCCTGAAGGTCTGTGTAGTTCAGAAATCGCTTTGGATTCATATCAAATGTAGAGTGGTACTTGGACAAACTGCAACAATTTTTAACCTGTTTCCTAGATGCCTCCAACTTGGAACACATTTCTGTTTTAACTTTAACCGGAAAAATGAAACAAAATTTAGGTACACAGATGGAGATGACATCAATGTAACTACCCTGCTCGGCCTAGTACCTGGTTGAGACAGTTGTCTAATTATCCAGCACACAAATGTCCAAGTAACCAGAAGTAAGGTTCAGTGAGTGTTCTGGGTTTGGTTCTTTATTTGATTTATTTTTCCTTGCACTATCATTAATCTGATTAGTGAGTGCCATCACACCAGTGGTAGAGCTGAGCTGGTTTTTTGATGGAAGGATGGTGGCGAAGAAAGCAGAAGATGCGTGACTCTTACAGTCCTTCATTAGTGCTCCACATTTTAAACCATTCTGATAGTGCTCATATTGCCAGCTCCTGAAGATGCTTGCTGGTCATGTCCCATGCTGCTGGTCCTTTTCCAAGTAAAGAAAAGAAGAGAGAAGAGTGTCCACATGTGTTGTATAGCAGCAGAAGCGATTCTTAAAGAAGGGTCCTCTTGCTTGATAGCTTCACAGCTGGCTTTTAGGTGAAAGGGATGGGGATTGCAGCCCAAGGTGTCTGTAGCAGCTTTGCTGAAGGACATGTGAGAAAATGTTCTATGTACTGAACCAAATCTCTGTCCATTAGGTTCGAGAGCACTGTGCAGGTTGGCAAACTGCAGGACCTTATCAACCGAAGTAAGATGGCGAGGTGTAGAGGACGATTTGTTTGCCCAGTCATTCTGTACAAGGGAAAGGTAAAGCTTCACGAGTTTCCTCTCTTAACTTAGAAAACAGCCTTTCTCTCTGCTGTTTGAACTGTGCAGCCACATCTTCAGTCAGTTGTCACCTTTCCAAATGCTGTGAAACTCCATTCTCAGGTACAAGCAGGCAGCCTGTAGCAGTAGGTATCATTTGCTGTATAGGCTGCATAGATCATCCACGGGGTCTTCAGGCTAATTTACCCCATGGTGGAGCACTGCACCAAAGAGCTAACATTCTCTCCACATGTGTGTCTCTTCTGAAGGACCAAAGACGTCTGGTCCTTGGGAGACAGCTATTGTCACTTTCTGCCCCTTATTCTTCCCAGCAGTGAGCTCCTTTTGAATAACTTTTCCCTCTAAAGAGAAGTTTCCCTTGTCAGTTCCCTGGGGAGGCAAGATTGCATAAATGGTCTTATGAATGCGTGGGCTTGTCTGCAAGGGGATTTGTTAAAAATGTGAAATTAGATTCATTTTTATGTGGATTACTTAAACTGCACTGAAGCCCTGTAGGAATAGTCTCATTTAAGTAGCTTAATTCAGTTTTCTTAGCTCCGTTTAGAAAGGCTGTGTGAATTGCAGAGTCATACATGTGACAATTTTAATCTAGCTTGACTGAAACCATCCTGAGCCAAACCTGATGACCTTTTTCTGCAGGAGCAAACTGCCCTGAATCATACTGGGACTATCCATAATCTTATCCATGGGAACGTGGAAATAAGGAGGGTATTAGCAGACTGTGGCCATTGCTAGCTTGGCAGGAATTGACTGGTTCAGTGAATTTGGAGAACTGGAGATGAAAATGTAATTTAAAAACTAGCTACAGATAAAGGCACTTGGGACTTCGATGTGCTTGGAGATCTCAATCTGGACCAGGGTTGTGGGGGAGACTGCTGAGAGGCACTAGCTGTAGGTGCTGACAGTTCTGTATAGCATGGAAGCAGACAGAGCAGAGCCCTGATAAGGGACAGACTCCTGGGGCATGTGTGGTTAATCAGGATATTTTCCTGCAGCACATCTGCAGATCAGCAACACTGGCTGGCTGGGGAGAGCTCTACGGGCGCACCGGCTACAACTATATCTTCTCAGGTGAGTGAGGAGACATTGGCCATTGTCTGCCTGGCAAGGCTGGGCAGTGCTGGGACAGTGACCTACACATGAGAGGAGAGCAAGCCCTTCTTGAGAGCTCTAGCATGGACCTGCTTGTGTCAGGCATAATAAAGCAAAGACTGAAATCTCTTTCTTGTCTGTTTCCAAGCACCATATGACAGGACAGAGGACATAGCTCTTAAGAGTAGTGCCAAAAGAATTCAAGGGTGAAGCATGACTAATAGGAAGCATGTAGGCAAGTAAGGCAGCCCAAAGGATTCAGGGTATTGATTCCCAGACACCTGGGTGGGGATGATGGAATAAAGAGCGTAAGATCTTGCTGTCACTTGATCATTGGGAATCAAATCTTGCTAATGGTGAGATATGCTGGACTCTAGGAAAAGCTCTCCAGGGGACTGTTGGATATGTGCAGTGTGAGAGCTGAACCCTGGCTTAGCAAAGCACTGTGTAGCATTATTGGGGTGTCCATTTGGCTGTCATTAATGGGTTTGACCTGCCTAGGTCTTTTGCAATGACAAGGGAAGAGTCTGCTGTGTTGGAAAAGGAAATGTAGGAAACTATTGAGAGCACTTACATCTGGAGAGAGGGCATCAAACCATGACCTGGGGCACATGCATGTTTTGTCAGACTGGGGACTGAGTTGGTGTACACAAGTTTCAGTTCTTGATGCCTGCCTTGCAGGAGGTTCTGATGATGCTTGGGCAGATGCAGAAGACATCTCAGAGGAAGATTCTGCACTTAGGTTTGTATGCATTGTTGGGCTGGGGAAACTGGAGTTTGTGGACTAAAGCTGTCTATTGACTCAGCTACTTTTCTGGTTTGGGTGCAGACTTAAGACTATCACTAAGATTGGATTCTTACTTTCCTTCCTTTTTCAAAAGAGTCTTGAATGCTAATAGCTGTCTGAGCCCCATGTAACTGAAGCCTGCTAATCTCTTACCAGAGGGAAGGGCTTGGAGACAAGAATATATAGAGCCATTTAAAAAGGTGTTTGAATTACACAGGCATGCGTCAAAAAAATACATCAAAGTACTTCATCAAAAAGTACATCTCCAGGCTGGAGAAACTGTTCTATATTTCACAGGCTTATTGCAGAACAGCGTGAAACATGGGGAGGGACCCTGAGCACAAAGTCTGCAGTATCAGTTCATTGCAGAACCTGACTCTGACCTGTGTAGAGAATGCTTGTGCTGTGCAGCTTATGGCTAGAAGCAGTTCAGGGAAGAGCTGTGGCAGTGTTGTGCAAAGAATCAGACTCAACGTGGGCTGCCTTCTGTCTTCATCTTGCTGTGCCACGTTCTGTCTTGCAGAAATGCAGATTCCCAGCTGTTTGACAAGGTCAGAGGGCATGACATCAAGCTGCTTCGATACCTGTCTGTCCGCTATATCTGTGACCTGATGGTGGAAAACAAGAAGGTGAAGTTTGGCTTGAAGTGAGTCTGGGTTCCTTTGTTTTTCTGCAGGCTTTGGATTGCAGCTAGTGTAGCCCTGACATGTGAATTGCCACTGGGTGTGCACTTAGCATCCTAGAAGCAGTCCCTGGAAACATCCTGTAGCAACATCAGTTAGTTGATGATGTAAAGAGAACCCTAAGGTTTTAAGCCACAGAATGCTGTATCAGTGGGCAAGGTAGCTGCTTTCATCTGTCTCCTGCAGCCTGAGTATGTTTTCTCTGTGAAGCTGACGTGGATTAGGAACTTCCCCCCCACACTAATTGAAATTTACCAGACTAGCTCAGATGGCTTGGAAGTAAGGTGAAGCTATATTTACAGCACAGTAAAATTTACAAGCATATATACACAATATATTTACAAGTAGTTACAACTATATACAAATTAGAGATAATACAGAAATCCAGATTCCTTCCCAGACAAAGGAAACTGCCCAGAAGGGGCTCAAAGCTACCCCCTCTCTTTCTCCCTCTACTTTCTCAGACAGGCAAATAAAAAACAAGAGGCAGCAAAGCTTAGGTGTTAGTTGTTAACAGAGATTGGAGCAGAGACATTAGATCAGGTCAGAGTTAAGAGGAAGTGATTTGATCCAGTGACACAGCCCCAGGTGAGAGTGATTGTTTATATTGTGGCTTTTTATCCCTCTCAGCAAACCACTGAATGATGCAGACTTCATCAGTGTTTTCTTTTCACAACCAGTGATCTAATTCCTCTCATTAAAGTATTCCAATTAGCCTCAAACCAGCACAAAAGCCCACCCTGGTCTGACAATCACCCTTACAGAAAGGGGAGAGGGAAGGAGCCTGCGTGTAGGAACAGAGGGAAATGTTTCTCCTGGTATTTCTCTCAGAGGAAAGCTTTGGTGCTTTTGGGATATACCTTTTATTTGGATGTGTTGAGTAAGTTCTGCCCCTGCTTGCTACTGGATGGGGTCATGGTGCAGGGAGATGTGGCAGGTAGTTTTTTGAGTGCCAGTATCCCTGTGAAAAATACTTTACAAATATCTGCTGTATCCCCCTTGTACCTTGCAGTGTGACGTCTTCCGAGAAGGTGGACAAAGCGCAACGCTACGCTGACTTCACACTTCTCTCCATCCCATATCCAGGTATAGGACTGATATCCAGAGGGACTCCCAAGGGACAGGTGACAGTTTGTTTCTGGGGACTGGGACCTACCTCTGTGTGTGTTGAAATGACTGTGGCTTCCTGTGCTCCCTCTGGAGAAAAGCTCTTTTTAAATGGAGAACACTGTAAGGAGTCTGGGTGCTCTGGTGGAGTGAGTCAGCATTAGGCACTCTTTGAGATGGCAAAGTCGTTTCTCTAATTAAAGCACAGAGAAAAAGTCCCAGAGGTGGAGCTGGGGTTAAGATGGCCTTTGACACCCATGCAACTCCAAACTGCTACTTGATGCAAAATATATGCCTCTCTTTCTGTTACATAAAACCCCAATTCTTAAGAGTATTTTCTATTCCTGGTGTTCCAGAGCACCACTGTAAGATCTCAGTGCCAGGCAAAGTCGTTAACCCAAGCCTTCAACGCTCAGCTGAGAGGCAGACCACTCCAGCCCGTCTGCCTGTCTATATTAGTCCCTGTGCCTAGCAACCACTGCTGGGTCACTTGCTGCACTCCTAAAGACAAGCTGAATATTGCTGCCTGCCTGCTGATGTCAGGCTCTGTGGCTGATTGGATGTGAGATTGTCTGCAAGAAAGAAATCTTCTTTTTCCTCTGCACACAAAGAAAGGGAGAGGAGAGGGAAAAAAAAAAGGCAGCAACACCACCTGCCCCCACCAAAAAAAACCCAACAAAACCATTGTGGATGATCCAAACCTAATTTTTTCCTTGATTACTAATTGCTGCCCTTAAACATACAACTTTTTTTTTTTTTTTTTTTTTTGAGAAAGATATGTGTGTCCTTTCAGGCAGCAATTAGTGGAAGTTCAGAGAATCGTGGAATCATAGAATGGTCTGGGCTGGAAGTGATCTCCACTACTCATCTACTCCAACCCTGCCCTGCAGTCAGCAGGGACATTCTCAACTAGCCCAGGTTGCCCAGAAGATTTCACACAGATTCACAGATTGCATCAGGTTGGAAGGGACCTTCAAAGATCATCTTTACATGTGAGCAAGGACACCTCCAACAAGATCAGGCTGCCCAGGACTATATCAAGTCTGAATCACAGAATGTTAGGGGCTGGAAGGGACCTCAAGAGCTCATCTAGTCCAACCCCCTGCCAGAGGAGGATCATCTAGAGCAGATCACACAGGAATGCATCCTGTCTNTTGGGATTGCTCTTTCCCAGGTGCAAGACTCTGCACTTAGCCCTTGTTGAATTTCATTCAATTTCTCCCTGTCCAACCTTCCAGGATGTCTTAAGTCTCCAGAGATGAGGCCTCAACCACATTCCCTGGGCAACATATTCCAGTATTTTACCACTCTCATTGTAAAGACCTTCCTCTTTATTTTCAAGCTAAATCAATCAAGTTTGCCATGCAGCTTGAGCTGTCCAGAAAGAAGAGTATTGCTGGTAGCATGTGGCACAGGTGTGTGTTGCTGCATATGCCTCACCAAACTTGGCACATGAGAGTGCCAGGTACACAGGTCTTCTGCAGGGTTTGCAAGGAATGCAGAAGTGACTCTACAGAGTTAATCTGTTGAGTTGCTACTATATGAGGATTATAGTATGCAGTTTTCAGTGATGGTCCTTCCTCCTCTGCCATCTGAGAAGGCTTCTTTCCTTTAGCAGCTCTTCGCTGCTGCACTAAAGGTAAACTCTATAAAACTGGAAATTCTCCCTGCAGATATTGCCTAATTTCAGCAGTGCTGGTCCAGAGGGGAATGTTGTCATTCTGTAAATCTTAAGATACACATCTAAGGATCAGCAGCCCCTCTAGTGACTGGGCAAGTGCTGTGAGGCATTCTTAATGATGTTTCTAGGTTTGCATTAAAAGAATTTCAGTTTCGTAATTTGTCTTTAAAGCGATTCCAAGATCTTAGTGTCTTGGGTGAATGAGGCAATGTCCAGGCGTAGACTTATAGAATCATTTAGGTTAGAAAAGGCCTTTGAGATCCTGAAGCCCAGCTGTTAACCCAGCACTGCGAAGTCCAGCACCACACCATGTCCCTAAGCACCACATCTACATGTCTCTTCAATAATAAATAATCCCAACTCCAGGGACAGTGACTCAACCGCTTCCCTGGGCAGCCTGTTCCAGTGTTTTGCAACACTTCTGATGAGGAATTTTTTCCTGATGTCCAACCTAAACCTCCTCTGGCACAACTTGAGGCTGCTGCCTCTCATCCTGTCATTTGCTACCTGGGAGGAGAGACTGATGCCCACCTCTTTACAACCACCTAGTTGTAGAGAACAAGAAGATCTCCCCCTGAGCCCCTTCCAGACTAAACAACCTCAGGTCTTCGAAGTGCTCCTTGTTCTCTAGACCCTTCACCAGCTTTGTTGCTCTTCCTTGGACTTGCTTCAGCACCTCAATGTCTTTCTTAGAGTGAGGAGTCCAAAACTGAACACAATATTTGAGGTGTGGCCTCACCAGTACTAAGTACAGATGCACTATCACTTCCTTAATTGTTCTGATCACAGTTTCTGATACAAGCCAAGGTGCTGTTGGCCTTCTTGTCCACCTGGACACACTGCTGGCTTACGTTCAGCCAGCTGTCAACCAGCACCCTCAGGTCCTTTTCCACTAGCCAGTTTTCCAGACACTCTTCTTCAAGCCTGTAGCATTGCAATGGAGTTGTGACCCAAGTGTAGAACCTGGCAGTTGGCCTTGGTGAACCTCGTAAAACTGGCTTGGGCCCATCAGTCCAGCCTGTTCATATCTCTGTAGAGCCTTCTTACCCTCAAACTGATCAACCTATCCAGCTAAACCTGTTCAAAGTGTTGATGAATACATTAAATAGATCTGGCTCCATTGCTGAGCCCTGGGGAGCACCACTCATGATTGGCCACCAACTGGATTTAGCTCCATTCATCACCAGTGGGCCCAGCCAGCAGAGGGCAAGGACTGTCTAGAGTGAAAGACTTGGGGTAGAATGAACTATCTGTAGAGGTTTGTGCTTTCAACAGTGCAGAAACCCCCTCTTTTCCATTTGACTGGTAGTTGACATTTGTAAATGCCAATGCTTACTGCCTTAACCCCCCACTCTCTGCCTCTGTTGTCTAACTGGAGTTAAGTCTCAGCTGACAAGTTGCTCGTTTCCTGGCTGCACACTTCTGAGGGCTAGCCCTGTCCTTGTACAAAGGTTGGTTGTTGGTACTTTTTGTCGTTGGAGTTGCTGGTGAGTGGCAGGGTAACAATCATTGCCGGTGTTCGGCGCCTGGCGCAGGGGTGTCTTGGTAATGTGGGCACCATGGCACTGCCAGGGCACGAACAGTACATTGGGAGAGGTGTTTTGTGTAGCTGCAGGCAACTGCAGTGCTAATGGTGTTGTTCAGCTGTGACTAAGTGACTGCAGTTCGCAGCAGGGACTTCAAATACTTGTTTGAGAACAGAGACAAAGGACAAACTCAGGAGGGGAGGGCCTGGAGGAAAACTTGGAAGTGCTTATGTACCTTCTGCCTTCACACAAGGCAATTCACATATTTGAAAGAGGAGACTTGAATGTGAGAGAAATCACAGCTGCCTCAGACAGCCCTTTCTTGTTATCTGCAGCAGATGCCCTGTGAAAGTTGGCTTTCCCTAGGGCTCTGCCATCACCTCCTTTTGCTGGTTCATTCTCACCTGGCATGTCAGGTTGATACCTTAGATTGAAAGCACAAAAGCCAGTGGCCCTGAAAAGCACAGCTCCTTGGTGAAGCCTCTTGATTGGGAAAGAATCAAATCAGTCCCCCCACATGTTTGCTGCGTGTTTGGAGTTTGTCTTTTGCTGTGTGATTGTGTTCACTGCTGAGTGCTCAGGGTCTTTGGTGCTGGGGGGGC
Organism: Ramphastos sulfuratus; assembly: GCA_013399055.1. Taxonomy (NCBI): domain Eukaryota; kingdom Metazoa; phylum Chordata; class Aves; order Piciformes; family Ramphastidae; genus Ramphastos; species Ramphastos sulfuratus. The sequence goes on along the minus strand of WBNM01021893.1, from coordinate 97,212 downwards.
CATGCTGCAGGCTGTACTGATGATTGCTGCTCTTCGCTTCCCACAGGCAGCAGTTTTGATTGGTTTGGTGCTCTGGAGCCCAGAGCTGCCAGCACTTCAGTCCCACAGGGCCCTTCAGTTGTTAGATATCACTTAGGTGAATGGCTGTTCGTTATCTCTTTGTCTTGCAGGCTGTGAATTTTTTAAGGAGTACAAAGACCGGGATTATACAGCTGAAGGTCTCATATTTAACTGGAAACAGGTACATGGATGTTACAGGATGGAGAGCTGTGAGCTTTACTGGGATTAAGCCTCGCCTCAGAATTCCTGCCTCATGCCACACACTTATTTCTGATCACAAGGGTCAGGACAAACACAACACAGAATCACAGAAACATTCCAGTTGAAAAAGACCCTCAGGATCACCAAGTCTAACCCATATCCTTATTCTACAAGGTGCACCCTAAACCATATCCCCAAGCACCACATCCAAACAACTTTGAAACACAGCCAGGGTAGGTGACTCCACCACCTCCCTGAGCAGCCCATTCCAATGCCTGACCACTCTTGCTGGGAAAAAATGTTTCCTAATATCCAGTCTAAACCTACCCAGTCACAGCTTGAGACCATTCAATCTTGCTCTGTCACTTTACCTGTGAGAAGAGACCAGCACCAGCCTCTCCACAACGTCCTTTCAGGTGGCTGTAGACAGCAATGAGGTCTCCCCTCAGGTTTTCAAACTAAGCAGCCCCAGCTCCTTGAGTTGCTCCTCATAAGATTTATTCTCCAGGTCCTTCCTCAGCTTCCTTCCCCTCCTCTGCACTCACTGCAGCAATTTAGTGAATGTACTAAACTGCTTATTATGGAATTCATAGGTAAAGTAACTGCATCATTTTCCTGAAGTCTAGGGTGCTTGACCACTCATGGGGAGGGTATGGGTTGGTCTTGGGTTTTAATTTGATGTCTTATTGATGGCCTTTGTTCTCAGTTTGTTCATACTCTATCTCATCATATTTTGATGGTTGAGTGGAGCAGCCCTACAGGAATTCAGGAGCAGGCCTTGTCCCTGACTTTTCATCCCTGGGAGCACACAAAAGCTCCTCTTGTCAGCTAGGCCTTCCAAGAGGCTATGAGTCAATTCTTACTTTTCTTCTGGATGCATCATTTGGAGGGGTTTTTGTTTGTTTGTTTTCTAGAATTTGCTGCCCTCAAGTTGTGGCTTTTCTTTGACCAATGGTGTATGTTTCTTTGCAGGATTATGTAGATGCTCCATTAAGTATTCCAGTCTCTCTGACCCAATCTCTCAATATTGATTGGAGCGAGTACCAGGTGAGCAAAGCAGATGGCTCTGTCAGAGGTCAGAGATTCACTCAGGAGAGATCAGTAAAGATTTGCAGTCTGACTTGCTGGTGTTACTGCAATCTGCCTCGGTTCATGCCACCCCAGTGGGAGTGAGGCTGCTTACTTGACTGTTCATAATGCAGTGGAAATCCTCCACCCAAAAACTCCGCGGCTCGGTGTGTCCCGAGGCAGCTGACTGTAACGTCAGATCTTTTCCTGCAGCTTATGCAATCCCTGAGGGAGATGTGCTGCTAGCAAAGGTGAGGAACATGCCAGGAAATGGAAAGCAGTTACTTGTTCTCAGGCTTAGCTCAGCATGGGCCTGCAGCAGTCAGACTTCTTTGGCTGCAGAGAGTCTTGAGAGAGCTCAGCCTTCCCTTAATGTAAGCAGTATCCAAGTGGCTAGACACCTTTTCTGTGGGGGTGCAAGGTGTCTGTCCTGTGGGACAAGAGTGGAAAAATCATACTGGAAAAAAAATACCATAGGATCATAGAATGGTTTAGGTTGGAAAGGATCTCAAAAGCTGATCCAGTTCCAACCCACTGCCATAGGCAGGAGCATCTCCCACTAGTACAGGTCACCCAAGGCCTCATCCAACCTGCCCTTGAACACCTCCAGGGAAGGAGCATCCACAACCTCCCTGGGCAACCTGTTCCAGTGTTTCACCACCCTCACTGGAAAGAACTTCTTCCTAACATCCAGTTTAAATCTCCCCTCTGCCAGTTTAAACCCATTCCTCCTCCTCCTGTCATTACAAGACCTTGTAAATAGTCCCTCCTGAGCCTTCTTTCAGGCTCCCTTCAGATACTGGAAGGCCACTACTGGCAAAAATTACACTGGAAAAATCATACATACTACTGACTGTAGCATGTCTCTATTCCTTATTGCTGTGAGAACATAGCAAATGGTACTTGAACCCTTGTGTTTGCCCAGGCTTCAAGGTTTACCTTTGTTCATACCAGGGAGCATCACTTTATATCAATGATTGGTGTGCTTCACTTCACACATCAGTGGGCCTATCAATCCCCCCAGGCTCTGTGATGATTGACCATGCTGGAGCCTGTCATACTCCCACGCACTGTGGTTGGAAGCACCACAGAACTAGCAGAGCTCCCCTTGCTGGGCCAGTGTTTGTCAGTCAGTGACGTTAATAATGCTTAAGTGCCAGCAGAAGGACAGGGAAAAGTAGCTCACAGTGTTGATGCAGAACTAACAGGACCACAGCTTGTTTATGGCTAGAAACTTGTTCACTAGAATACTGAGCAGCCAGCATTTTGAAAAGGATCTTAAAAATTGAAGAGGGTGTAATAAATAGATGCAGAAATGATCTGAGGCCTGGGGAGAGAAGGTGCCTCACTGGAAGCTGAAGTTCTCCATCTATTCAGCTAATCACAAAGGCGATGGAGGGTTGACTTGATTAATGTATAAGTAGATTTGCAGGGAGGAAATACTAATTCTAAAGGGCTTTTCAATCTGGAGAAGAAAAGCTGCACAGGAAGCAGAATCTGCAGTCTGAAATCAGACCTTTAAATCAGGAAAAGCTGTCTTGTGTTTTATTTTTGAGGATGACCTGTTGGAACATGCTGCCAAAGGAGTGATGAGCTGTCACCCCTAATTGAGGTGCTTCTCTGGGCAGGGATGTTGCCAAGTGCAAGCTTCAGGCTGTATTTGGGGCAACTGAACAAAAGTTTCTGGTTTGTGCTATAAAGAAATGAGACAGGATGATTAGGGGATTCCTTCTGGCATAAGCACAAGGCTGGGTTGAATTGAGCAGGTGGAAGACTTTGGAAGTATGTGGTTTTGTGCCCCAGGTTGTGTTCCCCCTTCCCCTGTTCTTTTGTCACTCTGCAGGCTTCATGGCAGAGCATTATGTTCATTGTTTGACAGTAGTCCACAGTGTTGTTACATGCCTACAACAAGTCTTCTATTGCTGGTAGTCAGATGTCACTTGCACTGCTAACACTGTCACAGTGAAACCTGTGTGTCTCTCCTTGCCTTTTCACTGCCAGTGCTATCCTATATTCCTTGAGCTGGTTCTGGGTCTGATCAGGCTACTGGAATTCCCTGCATCCTCTCAGAACCCAGTGATCAAGAGTGGCAAGCTTGAGATTGTTCTGATGTTTTTCACCTGCATCTCTTGTAGTCCTGGAGGTCTCTGATTTCTTCTGTAGTGCTGCTGCTACTTGGACGTTACAGCAGAAGTCCAGTACCTATCTGGAGCAGCTGGGTGTGAATCAGCCCTCTGCAGGCGGCCTGCTGGAGTCATTTACAAGGGCCAGACAGTTTGAGTTGTGGGAAGGGGCTGCTGACCCTGGCCTGCTCACCCCCTTGTGCTATTTGCGTCCTGCACACAGCTGGCTACTGGGCCATGAGGTCAAGTGCACGCATGCAGGGAGCTGCAGAACTGGGTCAGTGCTCCATGGTGTTTGCTGGCTCACATTAATCTCTCTGAGCATGGTCTCCTTGAAGCTTTGAGGCTGCAGGCAACAAGTTCTGTGGCAACCAGGCAGACAGTAGAGATGGCCTTTTATGTTTTTTACTTTGTTTTTCCTATTTGCTATCTTGCCCCAGAGTGCCTTTCAGAGAGGATAGGGGGATTGATGAGAGCACCAAGGGGAAGGTGTGTCACTCTGAGGAATGGCTACAGGGTTGTTTCTGGTTTGGTGTTACTCTGAATAGAGAAGCCAAGAGCATGCCAGGCTCCAAACTGTAGCCTTTTGCTGTGGGCAGAGCCTTACCACCAGCATTTCTCTTTCTGCAGAGCTGGGACCTTGTACAGCAGACACAGAACTACCTGAAGCTGCTGATCTCCATCATCAATAGTGATGGTAAGGTAAATTCCTTGCTCCCAGCAATCAAAGAGAAGCAGTTGCTCTCTCTGGAGGAGCACCTGATGCTATTAGTGCCACTGTGAGCCAACTCCCAATACAGAAGAATCACTTGATAGAGACCTTAATTTCTTTCTCTTCAAAACAATGCAGTGGTCCTGGCACCCTGGAGCTCCAGCTTCTCTTGGAGAGGGACATGCTGCTTCCTTCAAAACTCTTTCCTTCTGGGGATGGAGTGATATCTGAGAAGTGAACCTAATGTTTTATTGCTTTAAAGCTGAAGAGAAGAAATATTAATGCTTCTGGTGATTAGGGGACTGGAACATCTCTCATATGAAGAAATACTGAGGGGCTTGGGGCTTTTTAGCATAGAGAAGACAGAGAGGGGCTTCCTATCAATGCTTACAATTATGTAAAAGATGGGTGTCAGGAGGATGGGACCAATCTTTTTTTCAGTGGTGCCCAGTGACAAGATGAGGTAATGAGCATAAACCTGGGCACAGGAAATTCCATCTAAGCATGAGAAGGAACTTTTTTGCTTTGAGGGTAATAGAGCACTGCAACAGGCTGCCCAGAGTGCAGTCATTCAGAATCCACCTGGATGCCATCCTCTGCAACCTGCTTTCAGTGAACCTGATCTGGCATGGGGGTTGGACTCTGATCTCCAGAGGTCCCTTCCAACCCCTATCATTCATTCTGGAATTCTCTATTCCCTGACTCTTGCTTTTATTTTGCTGGATACCCGTGTTTTGTCCCTCCAGGCCAGGGTCTCATTAGGTGCTGATTTAAGAGCGTCTTTCATCCTCTGTCATCACAGCCACCCCAACTCTTTGAAGGGTGTATGTTGTCCTGTGCTGGCATCCCATTCCCTGGGCACTCTGACTTTGTACCTGGCACTGTTGCATAGATGAAGCCACAGCTGGCTCTGCCAGCACAGCCAGCTACAGACTCTCCTGCAGTACTTCTCTTGGAATTTTCTGGAGAGTGTAGCAGTTGTGCCCTGCTTGTGCTTCTGCTCAGTGTGTATTAGCAGGGGGGTTGGTGAGACTGAGAAAGTGTTCAGTTGGAGCAGGTTCCTCTTTGCTGTGGGGATAGATTGTGATAGTGGATTGCAGCTAGGCAGGTGTATGTTCTGAGTAGCAAAATGATGTTCATGACTAGTGACTTCATGTCCTGAGCAGCTGTCAGGAGCAGGACAGCACATCAGCTGGGACTGCTGACAGCCCAGGACACTCTGAGCAATTCGCTGGCTCTTGTACTCAAGACAGACCGTTCTGGCTGCATGGCTGAGCTCCGCTCTTGTGCCTGGGTTGTGGGGATGGAGGATAGCTTGTCTATATGAATTTGGCATAAAGAGAAGTCATTGTTCTTGTTACAACATCCTTTTTTTCCCCTCTCCTTCCTACCCCGGCCTGGAACAGATGACAGCGGGCTGCTGGTGCACTGTATATCTGGCTGGGATCGAACTCCTCTCTTTATCTCCTTATTGCGCCTCTCCTTGTGGGCTGTGAGTACCTGACTGACCTGCTCTGCTTCTGGGGGTGGCTGCTTGGTGAATGAGTGAGTGGCCTTGTCACCAGGAGGTGGTGGTGGAGCAGTTAATGTTCTTTTGACTATTTGGCTTCAGAAGGGGTGCGGATTGCCTTTGTGGAGCCCAACATGCTTTCCTGTCATCAGACAGTGTCACAGGCATCTTGGGTCACCACAGCAGGTTCCAGTAGATCATGAGTTACTGATCCACAGTGCTGCTGCCTGAGAGCACTTCTCATTTACTTTGCAGGATGGGCTGATCCACTCATCCCTGGAGCCATCTGAGATTCTCTACCTGACAGTGGCCTATGACTGGTTTCTCTTTGGGTAGGGCACATTAAGTTTTACTCACATATGCATCCTTCACAGTAGAGGAGGAGCCTTCAGGGGGTCATCTTTGGAGTTTGCTCACGACCCATGCTCATACTCTGTCCCTGGAAGTGCATTCTCCCTCTCTGGAAGTATTCAAGGCCAGGCTGGATGAAGCTTTCAGTTATCTGGTCTGGTGGAAGGTGTCCCTGCCCATGGCAAGGGGGTTGGAACTAGATGATCTTTAAAGTCTCTTCCAACCTAAACCACTCTGTGAATCTATGACCAAAGGGGCGTATTTGGGCAGTTTGTAATATGACAAAAGAGGCTGGATGCCTTTTTTCACCTGGAGGCTCAGGCATCTGGCCATTCTTGGCAGCTTGTGCTCTTCTACTGAGTCTGGCTCCCAGTGTGTGACTGAGCTTCCCTTGCTCTCTTTCCAGGCACATGTTAGTCGATCGGCTCAGTAAGGGAGAAGAGGTGAGTGTCTGGTCTGGAGCAGTGGCTGAGCACTGCTCTTGTCCTCAGGGTACTTGTTAAGCAGGTAGTGAATGCTGCTACCATTCTGGTAATACCCACAGTCTGCCTGGGCTCTAAAATCTGATTCAGGTGCTGGTAACAGGAGGTAGGAGCCCTGTGCCATCACTTCCTGATATGTAAGGTGTGGGAAGGCTGCACTTTGATGGGTGTCAGTCCTACCAGTTCCCTGCTGTGTGTTCATTACTGTTCAGGCCCCTCCTGAAAGGAGGCTGGGACTTGCTCTTCAGCTCAGCAATGAGAAGGGATGCTTAAGGCATGTGTCTCCTGGGAGCTTGGAGATAAAGCTGTATGGTCTTGTGTGCCTTATTCTGAGTGCCAGCCCTCCTGCCTGGATGCTGCAGCTGCATGTGGCTTCGGTGTCATCACGGCCTCACGGAGCAGCTTATGCTGCTTCCAGTGTGTGGCTGTGGGTGCACAGATGGGTCTGGGAGGCAGTTAAGATTAGAGGAACTAATTCCCTTCAGAACTTTCACTGTTTATCAGCAAAACATTATTACTCTGACTGTAGTGTCAGTATATTGCAATGTCTTCTTTGGATAGAAATCAAGAGGTGTGAGGACTGTACCTAACTGTTCTGCTAATCCCCTGCTCCTCAGACTCTCACCTCACTAGGGACTCTGAATCTCCTGCTTCTGAACAGCAGAGCCTGGGACCCTGACCTCTTTTCCATCCTTTAGGGGTCCAGAACCACTGTATCAGTATTGTCCCTTCCCTTCATTCTTTTCTCAGAGCTTTGCAGGTTTGAGGCTGGCAGCTCTGCTCTGGTGCCAGCTTTGCCAAGTGTTGCAAGAGAAGAGGGGGTGCATGGCTGCCTCGAGCACTCCCCACTGCAGGAGGGGAAGGGCTCAACTCTGTGCAGGTGACAGGGTGGAAGAGGCACAGTGGGGTGAATGCTGCAGAGCAGACTGGTGCATAGCAGGGCACGAGCTTGGGATCACAAGTGCTGTGGGTACCATGTGCTTCCAGGTGTGGTACAGCTGTGGTTCTGAGCCGGAGCATGCAGCCCTAACCCTGCTAGTCCTGCTGGGTTTGCTGTTTTCCTGGATGTATAAATAGCTGCTGAGGGCCATCTTGTTGCCATTCTGCAGTGGTGGCATCAGTACCCAGCATCTGCTTGAGGCATGTGTGCAAGGCATTGATAAGGAGACTTGTACACCTTCCTTTCTGGGCCTTCCCAAGGCAGGGAACAGAAGGTCAGTAAGAAAAGGCCCCAGGAATAGGATGGTGGTAGCCCATGGTGCATCAGAGGCTGATAGCTGCAGATTTCTTGCTATCTCCTTCCTGCTAGCACCTCACCACCGAGATAAGAGGCTGCATGGAGCCCTGGGTTCGTTCCTGAACCGCTCTTCTCTCTCCCTTTGCTCAGATTTTCTTTTTCTGCTTCAATTTTCTGAAGCACATCACCTCTGAGGAGTTCTCTGCTGTGAAGTCACAGAGGTAAGGAGCCTGTGCCTGCTGCTACATGGGCTGCAGAGCCATGGAGCTTGTTAGTGCTGTTTCTTTGGGGAGATGGAAGCCCTGGTGTCCTGGCCCAGTTTTCTTTAATTTATTCTGCACTCTGAAGGCTGCAAAATGGGGCCGAGGCTTGTGAGGTGCCATGTTATGCTCTGAAAAACTGTCCGTGCTGAAATGTGCTCTCTGCTTAATGACTGTCCGTGGCTGCTTTAGCACGGAGGGACCCAGAGCCCTGCACTCGGGCTCCAGCAGGCTGCACAGCAAGCTCAGTCAGGTGCTGCTGCGCGGAGAGAAGTGGCTGGTTCCTGCCAGATCGCTAAACATTAACCCCTTCCTATTTCAGGAGGGGCAGAAAGAAACAAAGGCCATCTTGGAGGTTCTAAATAAGTCTGCCTGCAGCCTATTGCTACCCTCTCAGAGCACAGGGTGTGTGGGCTGGGACTGTCAGGAAAAGTCAGATACTGCACAACTGCCCCATCCTCTGCCCCTGCACAGTGAACTCCCCACTGCTCTGATTCACTGTGTGCTGGAAGATGTCTGGCTATGGCCAGCCTCCTGAAGCATGGCTTAAGTAGCTTTGTCTTTCTTTCCCTAGAAGGAAGAGTTTGCCAGCTGGCTTCACCCTGGAAGAGATCTGCATGCTCAGTGAGTGCTGCTGCCAAGCATCAGCACCCCTGGGTGCTGGTAACCGTTGATCACTTGGGGGCTTGGGTTCCCAGCATCAAGGTGACTACAAATGGGTATGCTTCCCTTGGGGTCTCTCAAGAACACAGCCCCAGGGCATGCAGGAATTGTATTGCTTGAAGGGAGAGAAAGTGAATGAGACCAAGCTGGTCTTCAGGTAGCTCTGTTTGTTTTTTTTTTTATCTCTAGAGCAGAGAGACCGAGGCAGCACCACAAGTCTGAGCAGTGACTTCTCCCTGGGGATGGAAAGTTCCCCTGGAGCAGCTGGGAGCTTCACCTATGAAGCAGTGGAGCTGATGCCAACAGGAGCACAGGCTCAAGCAGCATGGTGAGGAGCTAACCACTTAATGGGATGCACAACAAAAGGGGCAGGCTCTGACCACAGTAGAAAAGATATTTCTGAAGTCCCTCGCCTTCCAGATCTGCTTTCTGTAGCATGTGTCCCTTACAGTGGAGGGTGGAGTTTGACTGTCAGAGGCTTTGCTGCAACTTGTCCTACAGAACTTCAGTGCCAGAAACTGGAGACCACTCCATATCAAAGAGTCTCAGGCTGCTGTGGAGCTGATCCTGAAGTTTGTCCCCCAAGAACAGTAAAGCAACTTTATTTCATTTTCACCAGCTTCACTGTTAAACTTCACTCAGAAAGGATTTCATTACTTTAGAAAGATGGTTCCAAACTACCAGAAAAATTACGCTTGGCAGCAGCCTCCCTAGGGAAAAATGGAGACAGTTTAGCTGCCCTAAAATGAAGCTTAATCAGTTTATGGAAGAGATTAGACAGGGAAACGTCTGCAGTGAGCAAGTGGCCTGGTGGCCAAGAATTGCCTCTAAATCTTAGCCCATCTAACAGCATGAGGTATGTGAGCTTAAAGCAGGTTGCAGTCTGCAGCACTGCTTAGAGATACTGCTGGGGGAGAAAATTAAATTCTTGGTGCTCCAAATTGGTATAGGATCACATAGGACTCACCTGGGGATGCAGGTGTCTGTCTGGAAGCAGGGACTGGGGAAGGTATCTGCTTTGGGACAGGCGTTTGTGCCTGCTTGTGGAGTTGCTGGTGCTGTTTAGGGATTTCAGAACCTTGCTGTAGGGTTGCCCCTCTCAGTTTAATTTTTCTCTCCTCTCCCTCAGCTCATGTGCAGATACTATTTTATATTGCAATTATTTTAAATTAAATCTAGGTTGTGCTGGAGGCAGTTGGATGTCCTCTGGGACTGAGCCTGCAGCCATGCTAGTGGCAGCAGCTTTTCTAAAGCATGTTGTGATTCAATTTAAAAAGTGCTGGAGAGGAGAAGAGAGAATCTTTCTGCAGAATAGAGATGGAGAGTCCCAAACTGTGTTTGCCAAGGGAGCAGAGTCCTCTTGAACATGCAGAGCTCACCTATCTGCAGCAAGTAGGGAGCAACTTTCCACTTGCCTGGCTGCAGGGTAGTAAACTGGAAGCATTTAGGTTGCTCTGAGTGCTTGGGGCACACAGACTAGATCCTGCAGCACACACCATAATTTTCACAAGATGTGAAATGGTCAGAGCGCACTGGGAGAGATCTGTCCACTTGTCTGGACTTGATTTTATGATGTGTTTTCTAACTCTGGTTTGCTTTCATTCCTGTTAGACATCAGGTTGCATTGGGGCTAGCTGCTGCTGCCACAGGCATGCTTTGAGCCCATACTGTGGGCATGAGCTTGAGGAAGGGAAGGCTGTGAACCTTGACCTGAGTGTTTGAGGGGGCCGGGCACGGGCGTCTTGCTGCAGGCTGTCGTGGCTGTGTAGTCTAGAGGACAGGCAGGGCTTGCTACAAGCTGGAACGTGTCCAGAGAAGGGCCACAAGGATGATCAGAGGGCTGGAGCTGCTCTCCTAAGAAGACAGACTGAGAGAGTTGGGACTGTTCAGTCTGGAGAAAAGAAGGCTCTCAAGAGGCCTTATTATGGCCTTCCAGTATCCAAAGGGGGCCTACAGGAGAGCTGGTGAGGGACTTTTTAGGATGTCAAGCAGCGATAGGACTGGGGGGAATGGAGCAAAACCAGAAGTGGGTAGATGCTGATTGGATATTAGGAAGAAGTTCTTCACCATGAGGGTGCTGAGACTGGAACAGGTTGCCCAGGGAGGTGGTGGAAGCCTCATCCCTGGAGGGCTTTAAGGCCAGGCTGGATGGGGTTCGGAGCAACCTGATCTAGTGCAAGATGTCCCTGCCCATGACAGGGGGGTTGGAACTAGATGATCCTTGAGGTTCCTTCCAGCCCTGTCAATTCTGTGATTCTAAACTAGCTGGGCTGTGCATAGCATGAGTGAGGAGAGGAGAGAATCTACTTCATCGTGTTGTCCTGAAAACCAGTGGCCTTGAGGTCACCTTGCATTTGGTCTTTAGCTGTACAAGCCTGTTTCTGCAGGCTGTGCTTGGAGATGTTGGCAGCTATGATAACATGTGATGAATAATGTTTGAGAAGGGCTGTGATGTGACGTTTGAGGGTGGACAAACTTCAAGGAATGACGTGAGGATATTGTGCTTTCCACAGTACAATGAGCCTGTCTTAAGCTGCACTTGCTGACAGTGCTCAAGATCTCAGTCAAAGCTGGGATCCCCTTCCAGATTCCAGGAAAAACAACATTTTCTCTCCTTGAGTTTGTCTGCTTTATACTTTTCCTTCTTACTTACATACATAAGGTCTTTGTCTGATTCACTGTGGTTTTGTGAGGGGAAAAATTCTTGGGACTCTTCCAGGAAAAAATAAAAAAAAAAGAAAGAAAGAAAGAAAATCTGAACATGAAGTAGCAGTGGCATGGATTAGTTCCAAATATGTGTGCCTATTTGGCATGTAGCTGGGCGATACTCTGAGCTACAGCCTGATGCAGCAATGGACAGTGAATTGCCCTGAGTCTGAATGTTCTGGTTAGAAAAGGAACCAGAGCAGTTCCAGGTTGTCAGCACAGAGAGGGAGAGGACTGAAATGCACTTACATCTGGAGTGACTGTCAACTCTGAGAACGTGGTCAGAAGTGTGGTCACTGGTGCCTGGAGAGCACTAAAAGGGAAAATAAGACTGGTGCTGTGTCCCTGTCACACTCACCAGCGTGCACAAACGTCCACCTGGGCTGAGCCCCTCAACTCACACACTTTGTAGAGCTGGAGTAGATTGACATGGCCTGTCCCTGCTGGGAGGCCCCTTGCTGGAGGCACTTCTGCTGCTAGGCTAAACAAAGCAGTGGCTCTATGCGTGTGGGCTGATGCATTCTCCCAGCTCTGAGTTCCAGGTCACGTGGATGGGGATCTATAAAAGAAAAGGCTGAGAAGGGTTGAGCTCAGTGTACCCCCACCACTGAGCAGTGACTCATGGCTCCTTCAGAGGGAGGAGGGCACTTTTCATTGGGAACAGGAGCTTGTAGCTGCTGGGGTACAATCCAGCCTGTTGTGGAAAGGCTTCCCAGGTGGAGTATGTGGGAAAGGCAGCTTTCTCACACAAGTCCTCCATCTCACAGGAGGAAGAGCTGTGCATCATCACCACAAGCCGTGCTCTGGAGCAGGGCACAGCAATCTGAAGACAGGCTGCCTTCCACAGGGATGGCTGAAGTCAAGTCCTCCAGCTCCTCCTCATCAACCCATTCTGATAACTTCCTGAGGATTGGAAGCAGCCCACTGGAAGTGCCCAGGTCCAGGTGAGATGGGACAGGTTAGAGCATTTCTCAGCAAAATGAATGTCTGGTAAAAAAAGTTCAGGGCTGCACATGTGTGGCTCTGAGAACTCTGGAGTCCTCATAGCTGCATCTACAAGCAAGCCTCAGGAGGCCTGTTTCTCTCTAGCCTGACATTGTGTGAAATGCTGGCCATTAAACACACAAACTCCTGCTTTGGCCTATTTATTGCAACAAGGAACCGTGCTGCGAACAGCTAGGCTTGTCCTCAGTGCATGCCTCAACTCCACAAGCTTTGGCATTTCTGCATCCTGCATGCTTCGAGCTTACAGCACTTCCTCTGTCAAATGCATCCTCAGGGGTTTGAAATGGGTGTCATGTGAGGGAGGAAGCCTTCCAAACCAAGAAGACCTCACTCTGCATCTATCCTGTCTGTCCACCTGCTGACTTTCCTGACACTGCAGAGTGAGAAAAAAAAACAACTCTGGGTGCTGGTGGCAAGCAGAGTTAGAATCTGCTGGGAGCAAGCTGCAGACATTGTGCCAGCACAAAGCATTGCACCCTGAAGGCTGTGTACTCCTGCTGGGGAACCAGGGAATGGGGGCCCTGGATCTGAGTCTGATCTCAAGCCATAACAAAGGGTATTCTGGCACCCTTCTGGAGCCTGGTGCTTCAGTGGGGCACAGCTGATTGGTGAGCTGGGCAAGGGAAGAAAGAGCAGAGCCTATGGAGCAAACACCATGTGTTTAGGCCAACAGGGAATAAAGAGCCTCTTAGATAAGACGTTGCTGTTAACAGCATCAAACACTTTTGTGGTCTCTGCAGGTTTGCCGATGAGTCTTTTTCTAATGATCCCCTTCAAAAACAGCCACCGGCCAAATTTTAGCATTCTCTCATCACATGGAAAATAAAATGACAAACAAGTAAAGTATTGAAAATTTATAAGGCTTTTGTACCAAGTTTCTTGTTTCCAGAGAAAAATTACTCTGACAGTTTTCATAAATGATGCTAACTGTTGTCCCCTGGGAAAGAGATCAATAGGATGGGTTTGAGTTGTTGCTGAGACCCACCTCTACATTCCCTGAAAGATGAAACAAATCTCCCAGGAGAAGAAAATACTGGAGAGAAGGAAGCTTGTCTTGGGAGCTGCTTTTGTTCACAACAGCAGTGCCACAATTCCCATGTGGGACTGTTCAGCACAGGGCTGGTAGCAAGCTTGCAGCAGTGCTGTGCAAGAAGCAGTTCATAATGCTTCAAACAGAGCAAAGAGGAGTTGGCAGAAGAGCACCACAGGAAGAGGCTGAGCACACAGTCCCTGGGATTTGTGTTCCAGGGGCTCAGAGCTGGTAAAGCCAGCAGTCACCTTCCCTCTGGCTGTGTTTGGATGAGGTGTCTGTAAGCTTTTGAATGATTAGTGCCCATTGGTGTCAAGTGTTGAGAACCAGCACCCCCGGGGCTTGAGGCAGCAGGTATGGACATGATGGGTAAGATTTACTTTCAGGCCGGAGTCCCCGTGGGTGGCTCTTCCTTATGCCTTCCCCTGAGAAGGATTTGCAGTATTCTGTTACTGTAAGAGGTAAAATTCTGTGAAACCCACTATAAACATTTTTTTTGGTCTTTATGGTAGCTCCTAGCACAGCACAAAGCCTTGAAAAAGCCACACAGAACCCATCAAAGCAAGAAGATTGCACCAGGCCCCTGCCAATTCCTGGTAACTCTTGTGAACGAGGCAGCATGAAAGGCTAGAAAAAAGTACAGAATGGATGAACAGGAAATAAAAGGGAAACAAACCCCTTACCTGGGCCTGGAACCAAGGGGACAGGAAAAGGGAGTCAGTTGTGAAGCTGAAGAGGTGAGGTTGGCTACACACAGATGGTTATCCTGCTGCACTCATGCTGGGTGGAGACTGCACACCTACCTATATGCTTTCCATCTCCAGTGTCACCTGGGTTTGCCCTGCTCCTCTCAGTGGGCAGGCTGGAGGAAATAAGCTTAAAGAGACCCTGCAGGAATGGTGGAATTGTCAAGGCAACAGCTGAACTGAGATGCTCTTTCAAACCAAGTCTTCTGGTACATTGATGCCTCTTTGCCTCCTAGTCCAGTGCCAGGTCAGTCAGAGTGTGCCCTGCCTGCCTCCCCTGGTGTAGCACTGCTAACAGCTCTGCTAGCTAAGGGCATAAGCAGTGCCTTGCCTTGTCAGATGCTGACATGGCTTGCATGTTATGGAGCCTGAACATGCTCTTTTCTCCAGAGAGAGGAGTTACATTGCTCCACTCGCCTTTGGTCCCTTTACTTGTTAGTCTGAATTTGGCTAGTGAGCTCCAGGCAGGTAATGGATAGTAACAGTACCTTCAGCCACCATTTTCCATCCTGAAGGAAAGGGTGAGTCATAGTGGGACAATAGTGATGGAAAGGCAGGAAAACAGAGCCTTATCAGTATATCAGAAACACCTTTATCTCTGCAGTGCTGCTGGCAGGTTAACACCCAAGGCTCTTCAGATGAAGAAACTACTGTTCTTGACTTCTTAATTCTCTGGTTGTGTGGCCATAGCAACAAAACACTTAACCACTGCAGCAGCAGTTGGGGGAAAATAGTTGCTTGTAAAACTCCAGCAGGGACTCTTCAGATAGTTCGTGCAAACAGCCCGGTCCAGGCGCTGGCAGGCAGGGGAGCTCTGGAGGGAACAGGAAGGCAAGCAACAGAGAGGGATGAGCAGAGCCTGGCGAGGACTGGGGTACCCTAAAATAAGGGGTCATGAATGTTTGAGTCAGACAGTGGGAGCCAAGCCTCACTTCTGGCTGGGCCACATCTGAAGCCTGCTGCTGACCTTACCTCACCAGCTTGTCTTCTGAGTCCTCCTCTCATCCAAAGGTCCTGGGTACCCAGAAATCCTGGGATGGTTCCTGTTAGGCAAAACAAATTCCATTGTCTAAGTCTTTCTAGCTTATCCTAGCATGATGGTAAGATCACGTCTGCTGAGGGCAAGCGCACACACAGATGTTGCTTAGATTATTTGCAGAGTAGGACAAGGTGCTTCTTGTTCTATAGAGTTCTGAGTGTGGCAGAGTGCATTGAATCGAACTCCCTGTGTGTGAGTGGGCAGCTGCTTGCAAGCTGTGTTCTGTTGTAGCATTTGACAGTCCTGTGGAGAAGGACCTGGGAGTGCTGGTGGACAAGAAGCTCGCCATGGGACAGCAATGTGCCCTTGTGGCCAAGAAGGCCAATGGGATTCAGGGGTGCATTAAGAGGAGTGTGGCCAGCAGACTGAGGGAGGTTCTTCTCCCCCTATACTCTGCCCTGGTGAGACCTCACCTGGAATATTGTGTTCATTTTGGGCTCCCCAGTTCAGGAGGAACAGGGATCTACTCAAAAGAGTCCAAGGGAGGGCTACGAGGATGCTGAAGGGACTGGAGCACTGCCCTGTGAGGAGAGGCTGAGTGACCTGGGGCTTTTTGGTCTGGCGAAGACTGAGAGAGGATCTAATCAATGTTTATAAATATCTGAGGGCTGGGGGTCAAGAGGGAGGGGACAAACTCTTCTCAGTTGTGCCCTGTGATAAGTCAAGGGACAATGGGTATGAACTACAGCACAGCGAGTTCCACCTCAACATGAGGAAGAACTTCTTTACTGTAAGGGCCCCAGAGCACTGGCACAGGCTGCCCAGAGGGGTTGTGGAACCTCCTTGTCTGGAGAGTTTCCAGCCCTGTCTGGATGTGTTCCTGTGTGACCTGTGCTAGATTCTATGGTCTTGCTCTGGCAGGGGGTTTGGACTTGATGTTCTATGGAGGTCCCTTCCAACTCCACATGCTGCGATCCTGTGATACTAATAGCCTGAGTGTCCCATGACACTGCAGCAAAGTCCTGTGTCTGTGCTGGGGATTTGTCTGTATGTGCACAGCACTAATGTGGATTAGCAGCTGGATAATCTTTGGGTGAATGTGCTTTTACTAAGTCAATTAAACAAAGCCCAGAGTGCTGCGATCTGAAGAGTCGAGATGTGCAGGAGTTAAACCGGGAAGGATCTGCTTTAGCCAGCAGCCACAGAGAACTCCCTCACAGGGCTGGCTGCGGGTGGTTCAGCTGAGGGACTGGAAAGGATGCAGTGAACACAGAGAGGGATAGGGAAGCTGCTGTCCCTTGGTTCTGGGTGGTTTGTCAATAGTGACAGGACCGCACATGTGCTGTACATCTTGCTTCTTACAGCCACCTAACTTGGAAGCTGCATCTGCAGTGGGACAACCTGGGACAGGGACTGCAGTGGGACAGGAGTTGTGTATAGGAATGTCTCCTGAAACTGTTGCACAACTATGCCACAAAATGGCCTTGTGGGCTGGCATGTGACTGCTGCAACTGAAAACGTACTCAGAGGACTGGCTGCTCAGGCTGTTACAGCTCAAACGCAGCCTGTAGAGAGCTGCCTGGGATCCAGCCAGGGCTCTCAGCACAGCTCTCTGCCAAGTGCTCCTTGCCAACACTTCCCACGCAAAGGTGGGAAGAGCTGCCCTTTACTCCAGGTTGCCACAGCCTGTCTCCACGTATGGTACCTACCTAACACCTCACTTTCAGGCACAGAGCAGATGCTGGTAAATGAGTTGCTTCCCCAGCAGCCCCAGGTGTGTAGAAATATGGCAGGTGAGTGGGGGCAGCACAGGGCAGAGTGAGAGCCTAGCTGTGGGCATTTGGCACTTGGTTACGTATTAGGAAAGGGAAAGATCCCTGACTGCTGCTTTGCCTCCAGTATTGGCTCTGCTGTGGTAGGTGAGTGTCCCTGTGCTCTGAAATACTCTGTCTTGTGCAGCATGTTGCATGGGAAGCACTGACCTAATTAAAAGGAACTGTTCCACACTAGGAGTTGCCAGTTACAGCCTGGTAGAGGTCCTTCCTTGTGTGAAGGAACAGATTGCAGCTCATCTCTGTTTTGCTAATCTAATTTTGTTAATCTTGCACTTTTGAGGGAGTTTCTTCCCACTCGTGGACCTGAAGAGGTGGGTGTGTGAAGCTCACTTTCATTCTCTTTCTGTCTGCCTTTAGATGTCTGTGGCAGAGACAGTGACTTGAAGACTTACTGTATCTCATCTCCCCTAACCATGTCAGCTTTGCTGCTGTTGTCCGGCTACTTCCCAAGACCCTGTGCACTGCCCTTACAGCTAGCCAGCCTCTGGCATGGCTGTAATGTGTTGCAAACCTGTTCTTACAGGCATGGAGACCAACCTCCAGAAGCCTAAACTTGCTCTGGGGGCCTGACTGAAGCCCTTTGTGGGCCTCTGCAGCAATACTTTACAAGGATCGCACTGGAATACAAATACCCTAGGGATCTGGTCTTGGTCTCAAGCCAAGCAAAGCTTTAAAGAAGCTCTGCTGCCCTTGCAGTGTGAATGCAAGATTTCCTATGCCATGCCTTCCCTGCCCATCTCACCCAGCCTTGGACCTTGCAGTCTCTTGAGCCTGTTCAAGATGCTTGTTGGTTGTGACGCTTTCTCAGGAGCCTCCTTTTGGGATAGAGGGAAAGGTCTGGCTAGGCTCAGACATCTAATCCAGGAGAGGGGTGACTTGGCCTCACTGCAGACTCAGTTTATTCGATTAATTAATGAGTGTTTATTCTGCTGCCTGGAGGCAAGATACAGAATTGGCTGCCTTAAACTCCTGTACTCCGGTACTAGGAGGTTGGAATTGACTACATTTGCATAGCTGCTTGACAGTGTCAGGGTTCCCAGGAAGAGTTAAGAAGACAACTACTAAGAGTCCATCTTACGGGGAGGTACACAATGTTTTTATCAGCCTGTCCAAGAAAGGATTCAGAGGTGACCTGATCTGCCTCCAAGAGGTGGTATAAGACAATCTAATCTTAGCTGCCAACCATGGATGATGACCAGCAGCCTGAAGCTGAGGCCACACGCCCAAAGCAGGAAACAATTTTCTGTTCTTCTTCTTCAGCACAGACTTATCTGACCAGTGTGGTTGGTGATTTTGTGCAGAGGTACATTTTTACTGTCCCTGGGGCCCTACTCCTTTGCTTGGCACATGGGCAGTCTTCTAAGCAGGCTCCTGATACTACTCTTTCTTTGAGAGAACTGCAGAGCTCTGCTGAGTTCTCTTCACCTCCACATGGAGGTCCTGCTCTACCCCAAGCCCTCCCAGGCCATCCAGACTTGCTCTCTTCAAAGCCCTTGTTTCTTTCTGGTCGCAAACCTGTCATCTGTTCAGGAACTTACTACTTTTCTGAGAGAAATGTGTCCCCATTTAATTTCATCCCAAGCCCACTGCCTATAGACCTCTTAACTGCTTTAACTCCAGTTGTGGTCACTGTGTGTGACACTCCTGTCTGGTTGTGCTACACTATCAGGGAGATGACATCCTCCCCTTCCCTCTGCACTGAATCAGTGTTCCTTTATGCTTCTCTCTGGGTTCCTGCACTGTTCCCACCATGCTTCCAGCATGGCACCATGCTCTGGGCCTAAATGCTCTGCCTGTTCTCTCTGTCATGACAACTTCTTCAGCTTTACATTCTGAAGGTAAAGAGGGATAGATGTCACTGAACAGCTGCTATCTTTCCCTTATGAATTCCTTGCATCCCAGGAAAGGTTATCCCTGTCTGATCTCCAAAAGGTCTCTCTAAGATTGCATGCTGCAGTTCCACTGTCAGTGACATGCCCTCGTTCTTGCTCCAGTGCTGTGTGTCCAGAGAAGACACTTGTTGGCAAGCAGGGGTTCTCCTGGTACTCTGAGCCTCACTCTTCTGTTCACCAGCAGCCAGAGAAGAAGAGTTGTGCAAGGCAGGTGAAGTCCTCCTCTTCAATTCTGTGCTGTGATGCCCTTCCAGGGAGTGGTGTTACCCTAAGCTGCAGCTTCAGGAGTGCCAAGACGGTGATGAGAAGCTGACATGCAAGGAACTGCATGACCTCCCCTTCTCTGTGCAGCCAGCTCAGGACCGTGTTTCAGACTTGGCCATATTGATCAGACCAGTTAAATTGCAGGCTGGGAACTAGATTGGATATTGCAAATCCATTTACTGCTGTGCATCTCTCCCCACTCTTGCTTCCAGTCTCACCGAGGTCCTTCTTGCTGTGGGAGATCCTGTCTCTGTAACCATTCTCCTGGTCCCTTGGGGAGCAGCTGCAGTGCGCCACTGCTATTCTTAGCTGTGAAGACAGCATGCAAGTACCTGGCCCAGCAGAGCTGAAGCTGGAGCACTGCCGTCTGCCCAGCAGATCTCAGATAAATTATCCAGAAGATCTCAGTAGTGTGTAATTGAGTAGCTCTGTCACAGGCTGTGCTTCCAGCAATGTACACTCTGCTGTGCAGCAGGGCACAGTAATTGCTTGTTCCCTGGAAGCCAAGAGCTCTGGGTTCATCTGAAGTGATTGTGCCTCCTTCTCTGAGATTTTGGAGGGAGTTCTCATATTCACTTACAGGATATTGTGCTTCCTTCTTTCCTGGTGGGAGGTTGCATACATCAAACAATTACCATTCTTTGTCTATTTTTCCTGTCCTAAAGATATTTTGCTGCCTGATTTCTCACACAGTCCATTCTTCTGACACAGGAATGAAAAGATCTGATGATGCTGGGAAGGGGGAGTGTGTTCCACAGGAACATCTTGAGCAGCAACTGGCTTTGTTCAAACCAGGTGTTGATGCCTGGGAAGGGATCTGCTTTCTAATGGCTGCTGGACCAAGGTTTTCTGAGTCTTTCTCAACACTAACCAAGTCATAGCCTTGATTCTCCATCAGGCCTTGCTGCTGCCCTGGGATGTGCAAACAGCTACAACAAGTAACAGGAGGATGTTCCTTGTACAGCACAATGTCTGCAGCTGAGAGATTCAGGGCAGGACATGATGTCGCATCTCACTAATGGGTTTCACAGTTCTGCATGGCCATCTGCTTCTTGCTGGCTCTGTCCTGTCCAAATCTCAGTGCGCTCCTGCTGCTTTGTTGGCCACAGCCAGCTTGGCTCTCCCCTTGCTTTCAAAGGAAAAGCTTGGCCTAGGGCCCAGCCAGAGCTGCATGTTGCACCCTGGTCCCCAAGTGTCAAAGCTGCTGGCACAGGCGGTGCTGGCAGCCAGCCCAGCGGGTCTCTGGCAGCAGTGTTGGAGAAAGGCATGTGGCAGAATGACCTGACTGATCGTGCCGTCTCCCTCTCTCTCTGCCCCAGATCGGCGGACCATTCTCTGCCCGGATCTTCCGTTTCCACAGACTTTGGCAGTTGGCAGATGGTGACAGGGTGTGGCAGTATTCGGGAGCAGGCAATCCTGAGCGCAGACGCCTCTCTCCCTTGCAGCTTCCCGGATGAGTTCCCTAGCACTTGCCTGTAAGTGTCTCAAATGCAGGATCTCTCGTTGGGTCTCTCAACTGGCTGCAAGTGCTGAAAATTTTATCACCCTGGCACTTTCGAAGAAGCCTGTGGGGCCATACCATAACAAACTGTCCTGTCTTCTCTGCCTTGATGGAGCACTCTTTGCTTCTGCTGAAGTCAGAAAGAAAACAGCATTTTCTCTGCCTAATGATGGGGGGGGCACTTTGCTTTCTGTAGGAAGAAGAGGCTTTTCTCTCTTCTCCGAAGACGCTGAATTTGGGCATAATCAAGTGCGTCTGAGGATGCATGCTTGTCAGGACAGGCTGGTAACCCAGTTTTTCTTGCTTTTGGATATTGCTTATCTCCATCTCCCCACTGGGGTCAGATCCTTGCTGCAGTGAGAGGGGCTTCCCTTCTGCCAACCCGATTTTCTCTGACCATGCGCAGCATCGTTTGCCGTCACTGTCTGGCCAACGCAGAGCAGCAGAGACTCTGCGTTCTGCTGCATGCTGCCATGTGAAATGGCTGGGAGGCAAATGTTCCTCCCCAAACAGAAAGCCACCTTTGTGGAAGCTTGAAAGACAGGAGGTGCACTTTAATTGCTGTTAGAGGAGAATCTTGGCTTGTACCTTCAGGCTGCAGACTTTCAATCGAGGAACTGAAATGGCCGATCAGGAGCTGCCGCTAGCCAGTTATGCTGCCAGACATTTGTGGCCCCTTACCGAGATCTGAGTGCGTACTTTGGAGGCAGAGAGCAAGCAATGTGAAAGCCAACATCTCCTGAGTGAAAGGCTTGCCTTCGCATGTGGCTGTGAGCTGTGCCACTGAGCAGTGTGGAGCAGCTGCCCCCAGGTTGTGTTGAAGCTAAAAGACCCACAAATTGGCAGATTAAAAAAATCAAGAGAGAGAGATGTCAGATGTGGCCTGGCTGGGATTTTCTCTCCTTTATAAGGACACACTGAGCTCCTCCTGTATTTGTTTGGAGATGGGTGAAGAAGCAGAAGGGACTGAAGGATAGGCATCTGAATTAGGAACTAATTTAGTGTGCCCTGAACCTGGTTGTATTTGGTGACTGCTCAGCAGCAGTGAGTTGTTGCTGCCCTTGGAGTTAGATCTAATGTCAGAACAAGGAATTCAGGACACAAATGTAATCTGCTCTGGATCTGCCTGTGCCAAGACCATAGGCTCATGTGGCTTGGAGTCTGGCTGCTTGGGGCAGCCAGGTTCAAAAGGAAGGGAGCAGCAGCAGCAGCGCTTCTCCCTCAGGTATATAACAGATGCTGCAAGTGCTCTGCCCTGTTCAGCTCCTTGCCTGAGCTGTGGGGTAATCCAGGGCTGGGGAGTGCTCAACTGTGAGTGCTGGGACCAGGCACTGTGCAGAAGGGATGAAGAGTTCCCAAGAATGTTGTGTTGAGCTTAACCCAGGGCCTCCACTCTCTGCTCTGCCTCAGCTCTGTTTGCTCAGGAGCCCATTGTGGCTTTAGCCCAGTTTTTCACAGCCCAGCACGGTATGAGTTTTTGGAAAACTAAATTCCATTTAAGTTCCCATTTCACATCTCAGCTGGCAGCGGCTCGATGAAGGTACGCTTTTCACAGCCTATTTTGTGTGTGGCTTGTCAGGGCTTACTTTGAGCTGGGGCTTTGACAGCTTCCTCTCACTCTGCACCCCAAGCTGCAGAGGAGCAGGCAGGCTGTAGGAAGTGTAGTGGGGCAGAGCAATGAGGATTTGACAAGAGAACAGAGCCTGCCTCGCAGTTTGCCTGCTCAGAGTGAAATGGTACAGCTGTTTTGTAGGGTTTGGTGTTGGGCAGTGGCCAGCAGCTTGACCCTATGCTCTTACTCCATGAAAGAAGCTTAAGATCCTAAATACAAAACTTGCCCTGAGAAGAGGTGTGAGAGCCTGAAGACCCAGGAACTAACTGCTGCATGCCCTCACTTACCTCTGCATGTGACATTTAAGATCACTGCAGGTATGTCCTGCTTTCACACAGCTTATTTTTAATGCTAGCAGGTTTGTGAGTTCCACGTCCAAAGTAGGTTGCCAAAAAGCATCTTTTAAATGTGGTTAGGTATGTTGCCTTTTTCCTTTGCCCTCTGGCTTCTCTTTATTATCAGGCACTGTAAACAGCAGCCCCATTGGCTGCCTCAGCATCGCTTGCTGTTTATAGGCCTCCCACCAGATCCTCTTGCTGCTGTTTCCGGACTGAAGCTGTTGGCTGTGGGTGGTTAACACTTCCATTCAAATGAGCTGTGCCAATTTATAGCCAGCCCAGGCACTGGGGAGATTAAAGAGAATTTTTTATGGGGAAGGTTCGTGCTGTGCCCTTGAGGTGACCTTTGAGGGATGTCTTATTCTCTCTGGGAACCACCAGCACGTTGCAGAGGAACTGCAGCAAGGACCCTTTCAGGCCAGAGCTGCATCTGAACCCTGGTGTTGCTTTCCCTTGCTGCCTTGGCTGAAATATCTCCTTCCATCTGCTCTTTTATCCCCAACCCTACCCAGTTGCATGGATCAGCTGGAGAGGAGAGCAGGTCCTGGGGGAAGTCATGCTTTACTCTGCAGGCAGCCCCACTGCTTACAGAGAGCAGCTGAGACAGAGGTAAAACACCTCTCTGCTCTCCACTTTCCATGGCTGGAGCACTCCTTGGGGCTTCTCTCACCTTGTCTGCCCCTCTCACCTCTCCTCCCTCAAAGCTGTCTGTTCTGGCACAATCACCAGAGACTGGGCTGGGGGGAAGCGCAGGGTACAATTGTAAATAGATTGGAGGCAACTGTCCAGGTATGGCACATGTGGGCAGGCTCCACCTGGGAACACTACACAAGGAGGGGAGTAAGCCAACACAGGGGCTGATATCAGCCAGCACCTGCCTGGCGAAAGCTCTGCTTTCTGTATGAACCATGGCCTTGTAAGCACCACGGTGGTGGGAAACGGTAAGGGAATGAAGGTGGAGACGGGAGAGCTGGAGGCTGGGGATGGGAAAAGGCTCCACTGGAGACTGTTGAGGTGGGCTGCTCTAGCTGAAGCCTTTGAGTGCTGTCACTGCCTCTGGCACTGGAGCCCTCTAAAGCTCCACACGCCACTGTGGTGCCATGACCAGCGCCCCACCCGTGCTGCCAGCCTCCTGCCCTACATCAGGGGTAGGAGCTGGGCTGAGGAGCAGGATGGCTGTAGTTGCTGACCTCCCCCTTCTCTCTTCTAGGCTAGTGTCGGCAAGTGACCGTGAGTCCCGGTTGGAGGAAGTGCGTTCTGCGTTTCTGGCCAGCTACAGCCGGACCATCGGTCTGAAGGCCGTGCCCCCCAGCCCCTCAGGGGCCATTGGTGGCCTCCTTGAGCAGTTTGTGCGGGGCGTGGGACTGAGGGGCAGCAGCACGCTCTAAGTACAGTGTTCCCAGACCACTGACTGGAGAACCTGGGCTGGTGGTCCCAGTGGCCGAGCCCCGGGACTCCCTTTCCCGGTGAAGATCCCCAGCGCCCACTGCTGCCCACCCCTGCCTGTGGCTGGAGGAGCGTGGTGGGCTTCGGCAAGCCTCTGCAGTAAAGACACCCGAGCTGTACCCTCTCCTGCCTCTTGTCTGAGCTGCGGGGCTGAACCGGGGGGCGGCGGCGGCAGGAGCCGCTCGCTATAAATAGCCCGGCCCACGCTCCGGGAGCGGCGGCACAGAAATAGCACCGAGCCGGCACCGGGAGCCTGGAGAGGGGAGCCCCCGGCGTCGGGGCTGAGCCTCCGTTGCACCGGAGCTGAGTCCGCAGCCCAAAACGGGAGGTCCCGGTGGGACTGAGTCCCCGCTGCCCCTCGGGGTCAAGCCGCCGAGAGTCGGGCCAGTCTCCGGTTCGAAGCCTCCCCGGTGCCCGGGGCGGTGCTGACAGCGGGGCTGCCGTGCCCGTGCCCGTGCCGCGCCCGCCCCCGGGCGCGCCCGCCTCGTCGGCGCGGGAGGAGGCGGCGCGGAGCAGCGGCGGTGCTCAGGCGGGGATGGCGTCTCTGGGAGCGCTGGAGCCGGCGGCCGGCAGCGTGCCGGGCACCAAGGTGGAGCTCACCGTGTCCTGCCGGTGAGCCGGGAGCGGGGCGGGGGAGCGGACTTGAGTCGGTGACAGGACGCTGATGGGAATGAAACGCTGTGGGGTGCCGCGTCCCGCAGCAACCCGCGGGGGAAGGGTGGGTTTCGTGTCCCCTTGGGTCCTCGAGCACGCACCGCTCGGTACCACGGCGTGTGCCCAGCGCGCCTCTGCCCAGCTGTCTCCGCGGAGAGAGGTGCCGTCCCCTCCGTGGAGTACCGGGGGATGCTCGCACCAGGCACGGCTCTGTGGGTCAGACCGACACTCAGTGATGGGATGCGGGACGGCCCCGGCTCGGGGGGATGCCAGGGTGATGCCGGGGGCGTGGTGTGATGCTGAGGGGTATGGGTTGCCAGTGTTAGCGGCAGGTGGGCTGCCCGGCACTGCCCGGCTCTCTGAGCCCCGTGCAATGCAGCAGGGGCAGAAGACCATCAGCGCTGGTCCATGTCGGGATCGGGACGGTGGGAGCGGTGCTGCTTGGTGCTTCTGGCTCTTGGCAGGATCTCAGAGGCAAGAGGCTGCTGAGACTGTTGTGTCGGTAGTTAAATCTACCCCGGCAGAGGCACCGCTGCCCTCGTTGCCCACCGCCAAGGAGTCCCTCCCTGCAAGAACCAGGACCAGCAACACCCTGGGCAGCGGCATCCATGTGCCCGAGGGGACAGGGAAGCCAGCCCCTGGTCCCCCAAAGACGCCTGCCTGAGAGGGCAGCTTTGGCGCATCCCTGAGCCCTGCAAACTCCGTTTTGGTCCAGAGGCAGCTGAGCCCCTGCCCTCCCTGACAGCCCTCCGAGCTGTGGGGCCTCGCAGCTCTGGGCAGAGTCCGGGGTTCAGTCTGAGATAGGCAGGCTTCGGCTTCACCGCTCCCCAAAGGCTCAGCACTGCCCGGGGCTGTTGGGGCAGCGCTGGAGGGAGGTCTCTCCCCTGTGCACTGGAGCTGGGGAAGCTGGCTGACCCCCATAGCTCCCGGCCATGCCTCGGCCCACCCTGTGCTGCCACCCCGGGGGGCGGGAAGGACCCTAGCGGAGCCCCCGGCACTTTCTGCTGTCGCACCGTACGAAGGATGATGATGATCAATCACTTTGCAGTGGCTGTGCCGAGGTCATGGAGCAGGTACCTTCTGGCTGCCCAGCCCCTGCTCTAAGCGTCTCCGTTCTTCTCAGTCCTGTGCCCAGCCATTAGCCACACTCCCACTGCCGGGCTGTGGCGGGCACTCGGCCGTCGCCGGCAGCATGCAGAAAGGTTCCATCCTCTAAATGGGTTCCTTGTCATGTTCAATCATCGTCAGTGTTGGCGACGCTGCTCCTTGCTCAGTGCGCTGTCCCACCAAACCTCGTGGTGGGAGGCAGCATGTCCTCCCAGACTGCTGGGACTCTTGGCTTTGGGTGCCAGCATGGCATTCTGGCATGGGAGAGGACATGAGGACCTGCTACGGGGTGGCACTCTGAGTAGCTCATGCCTGGCTCCGTCTCCTCAGGAACCTACTGGACATGGACACCTTCTCCAAGTCTGATCCAGGTGAGTGGTGGGGCTGGGCAGGGTACACAACATGGGATGGTATAGGCACGGCATGGTATGGCACAGGAGCCTGTCTCTGCTCCTCTCTCTGCAGTGGTGGTCCTTTTCGTGCAGGGCTCAGGAAGCAGTGAGTGGAAGGAGGTGAGCAGAGTCTGTCTAACCAGGTCCTGAGGGGAGGCTCCCCAAGGAGGTTCCCAGACCTGTGCCAGCGGTCCTGTTGCCCCCAGTGCCTCCACTCCTGGCTAATCCTCCTGGCTGGGTTAAATGAGCCCATATGGCCACCCACATCCACACTAATGATCCTTTTGCATCCACACTAATGATCCAGCCCCGCCAGCAGCATTAATCTCTCCACTGGGATTAATGCCAGGGCAGCCGTGATGGGGAAGGGGCCTAGGGAGGGGTCCTGGGGGGTTCTTATCGCTTTTCCCACAGTTTGGGCGCACTGAGGTGATTGACAACACTCTGAACCCTGATTTCGTCCGCAAGTTTGTCCTCGATTACTACTTTGAAGAGAAGCAAAACCTCCGCTTTGATGTGTGAGTAGGACATCCAGGGAAGGGCTCAGCCTCACTTGGGGTGGAACAAAGTGTGGAACTGGTAGTAAATAACTATAATAAATAAGGATAATAAGGATCCAGCAGCAAAAAGTCCAGGCAGGTGGGGAAGTGGGGCTGCATGCTGGGGCACCCCTAACGGCACCAGATGCTCAGGAGCTCTGCTCTCACACCACCAGCTACAACATGGACTCCAAGACCTGCTCCATTTTAAAGCAGGTGAGCTCAGCACCTGCCCAGGAGACTCGTGGTGATGCCCCCATGTGACACTGCAGTGGAACACCCCAAGGCTATGCCCTGTGGGGGTGCTGCTGTGGGGGTGGGGGGGACAGGTGGTTCTTGGAAGGCTTTAACCTCCTCTCCATCTTTCTGTGCCACATGGGGACTGGCAGAAGGTAGGTACTACTAAGCATCAAATCCTGCTTTGCTCTGGGAACCTAGCCCTTGTAAGGGTGCCTGGTGGGGCAGGGTGCAGGCTGGGGCTGGGACACACCATGGTGGGTGGCTTTAGGGGTGCAGGATGGGAGGAGGGTTGCCCGAGAGGCGTAGGATGGGCTCAAGGCATGTGGGGTGGCTCTGGAGTGATAGGTCTGAGGCCATAGGATGGCCTAGGGGGCACAGAGTGGGTGTGGGGCAATGGAGTAGGCACCTGTGGTGGTCCCAGGGGGTGCAGACTGGGTCTTGGGCTTTTGGGGCACAGGGTGGATCCAGGATACTTGGAGTGGCCCTGGGGCAGGGCGGCTACAGGTCCCACGAGCAAGAGTGTGTTGGGAAGGCAAGGGGCGGGTGTGGATGGTGGAGCGCTGCAGCAGGGGCCCCCTGCGGTCTCATGGGGCTGTGCTCGGGGTGCAGGACTTCCTGGGGCAGGCGTTCGTGGCACTGGGGGAGGTGATCGGCTCCCAGCGAGGCCGCCTGGAGAGAGCCCTCACGTGAGTCCACACCCCGCGGCAGAGACTCCCACATCATGTCCCCAGCCACCTGCCCCATGGATCCCCTCCCTGCGCCTCCCCGCGCTGGGGACACCAGCCATGCTGCTAAGCGCCAGCTGCGGGGCGTAAGACCCAATCCCAAGCCCATTTTCTGCCCCTGTCTTGTCCTCCCTTGTCCTCAAGCTGACCAGGTGCCTCTGGTCCCAGGGGGGTCCCAGGGAAGCGATGCGGGACCATCTTGCTGCTGGCTGAGGAGCTGAGCAACTGCCGGGTGAGCGCCCGTGTACCAGCAGCAGCAGGGCTGGGGCTGAGTGGCCCCCACCTGTTAGGGGGCTACTGGGGCCAGCAAGGAGGCAGCCAGCAGTGATGATCTCCATCCCCAGGACATTGTCACCATGCAGCTGTGTGCCAACAAGCTGGACAAGAAGGACTTTTTTGGAAAATCCGACCCCTTCCTTGTCTTCTACCGCAGCAACGAGGATGGCACGTGAGCGTGGGGGCCTAGCAGGGGGGCAGCATGCCAGCCTCACTGTCCAGCACACCCCAACCCCGCCCTATCCCTGCAGCTTCACCATCTGCCATAAGACAGAGGTGGTGAAGAACACGCTCAACCCAGTGTGGCAGCCCTTCACCATCCCCGTGCGCGCCCTCTGCAACGGCGACTACGACCGGTACGGGGACAGGGACGGGGGCAGGAGGAAGGGCAGCTGTGGGGTCAGAGCAGGGCACGAGCATTCCTTTGCTGTTTTGACCCTGCAGTGTCAGGCAATTTATTTGTGTTCGTACCGGTAGGCTTTTTTTCCCTACTGTTCCAAACCCAAATTACATAAAGACATCCCCCTCCTTTCCGGGGTCCCTGCCATGACCCAAATTTCCTGCTCTCCTCCCGGCACAGGCGTGAGCCAGGCAGACGGCTGGCTCTGCTGGAGGGCAGGGTCCTCGCTACAGGGTGGGCTGCAGGGGCTGTGTCTCCACCCCAGAGGAGCCAGAGGCAGCCCTGCCAGGCAGGCTCATCTCATCTCATCTCTCATCTCATCTCATCTCATCTGATCTCATCTGCCCACCTTTGCTTTCAGGACAGTGAAGATAGATGTGTACGACTGGGACCGGGATGGGAGGTGAGGCTGTGCCTGTGCAGTGGTGGGGGACATCAAGGTACTGCTGACACTTCCAGGGGAACCCCTTACCAGGGTGCCTAGACGTGCAGATCCTGTGCTCTTCCCTCAGCCATGACTTCATTGGGGAGTTTGCCACCAGCTACCGGGAGCTCTCCCGAGCACAGAGCCAGTTCACAGTGTATGAGGTAGGGGCAACAGGTCAGGGCAGAGGGCCAGAGTGGGGGACCTGGGGCACGTCACGCTGGGCATTACTCACCCCTGTACCTGCAGGTGCTGAACCCCAGAAAGAAATGTAAGAAGAAGAAATATGTGAACTCTGGCACCGTGAGTGGGGTTGTGGGCTCCTGGGGCTCCTGCCTTGGTAGGAGGGCTGCCGCGGGGGGTGGTCCAGATCTGACCCCCTGCCATGCCCACAGGTGACGCTGCTGTCCTTCTCTGTTGAGTCTGAGTTCACCTTTGTTGACTACATCCGGGGCGGGTGAGTGGGGGGCTGTGTGCCCCCCGGGTTGCTGAGACCCCTTCATGGGCAAGGGTCTCAGGGCAAGGACAGTGGTGACAACGCAGGTGCAGCCTGGGGTTGACAAGGGGATGGTGGGGCTGAGGGGGCTGAGGAGGGGCAATGGTCCTGGGCTGTGGGGTGCTGGCTGGGGAAAGGAGGGGCCAGGCGATGGGTCTCAGGTGGGGGAAGGAGACGCCATGCCGTGGGTCTGGAAGATGGCATCCCCTGCACCATGGGGCTGGCAGACTCCCTCGCTCTCCCTTCAAGGACACAGCTGAATTTCACTGTTGCCATTGACTTCACGGCTTCCAACGGTGAGTGCGGCCAGTGTATGTGAGGGGTCCCCGGGCGCGGGGCAGGCCATGGGGCGGGTGTCGACGGGCACTGTGCTGCAGGGATGCCGTCGCAGCCCACTTCACTGCACTACGCGAGCCCCTACCAGCTGAGTGCCTACGCCCTGGCACTGAAGGCAGTGGGTGAAATCATCCAGGACTACGACAGCGACAAGCTCTTTCCTGCCTACGGCTTTGGTGCCAAAGTCCCACCTGACGGCAAGATCTCCCACCAGTTTCCTCTGGTGCGCCTTGGAGCAGGGAGGGGAATAGTGGGGTGGGGGTGCCCACAGCAGCTTGGCAAGGAAGGGAAACACTCCAGCTGCACGTTGCCCTGGCATCCTGCAGCCTGGAGGGTCACTCTGGGAGCCATAGTTCCCCTCCAAGCACCCATCTCCATCCACCAGAACAACAATGTGGACAATCCCAGCTGCGCTGGCATCGAGGGCGTGCTGGAGTCCTATCTCCAGAGCCTGCGCACCGTCCAGCTCTATGGTCCCACCAACTTCGCTCCTGTCATCAACCAGGTGGCTGGGTGAGCACCAAGACACTCTGTCCACTTTGCTGTCCCCAAATGCCACTGGTCCCACAGTGGGGCTTGCTGCCTACACCAGTGGGACTGCTGGATGAGCCCCATTCCTTATCCCCATAGAACGGCTGCCCAGGTGACTGATGGCTCACAGTATCATGTCCTCCTCATCATCACTGATGGTGTCATCTCTGACATGCTGCAGACCAAGGAGGCCATCGTCACCGTGAGTGCACCTCATTGCCATGAGTTCACCTCCATGCTCAGTGCTTCCCCAGCTGCTACTTTGCTTTTCTCTACAGGCTTCTGCCTTGCCCATGTCCATCATCATTGTGGGAGTTGGTCCAGCTGAGTTTGAGGGTGAGCTGGGGATTTGGGACACTGGGAAAGTGGGAAGGAAACACCACCCCTTCCTCTGGTACCTCAGAGGAAGGGATGGTGTTTCCATCCTACATGGCCACCTATCATGGGTGACAATCCACTGAGGCTTGGTGACACCAGCTGTCATCCCTCAGCCATGGAGGAGTTGGACGGTGACGATGTACGGGTGTCTTCCCGGGGGCGCTATGCTGAGAGGGACATCGTGCAGGTAACACTGGCATTGAGCCCAGTCTCATCATGGGCAAGAGATGCTCAGAGCCTCACTGACGCTCACAGATGCAGCATCGCTTCTGACTGCTCCACTGCTTTCTTTGCCTTGAAAGTTTGTGCCATTTCGGGACTACGTGGATGACTCGGGAAACCAGGTGCTGAGCATGGCCCGCCTGGCCAAGGACGTGCTCGCTGAGATCCCTGAGCAGCTGCTCTCCTACATGAAGACTCGCGACATCAAGCCTCGCCGGGCAGACCCTCAGTAGTGGACTCCCAGCAGCTCCTCCATGGGCCCTGGTGCCAGCTAATGGGGCGAGGGCATGTCAGTTTTCTTCTGGCAGTGGCCAGGGCTTAGCCACGGAGATGTGGTCCCTCCAACGGCAATAACTGCAGTTGATGAATGGCGCTGGGACTCTCTTCTTCTAGCAGTGGCACCACGGGGCTGCACGCCCCTGGACACAAAGCCCCGGAACAACGGGGCCGACTCGGACTGTACTGTCCCTCAGCCGCGGCAGCTCGGGCAGGGCCAGCTCCTCGGTATGAGCTGTAGTGGGGGCACGGTGTGTCCCCCGGGAGGGCAGCCTGGCTCCCTGCCTTGGCGAGGAGGAAGCTGACCCTAGGGCTGGGTGCATGCCGGGGAACCCAGCCCCGACGGCTCCTCGGCGCAGAGGGTTTCACCCCCCTCCTGCCTGCACCCTATTCCTGCTTGCAGCCTGCGCCTGCCTGCACCCCGAGTGCCTGCACCCCGAGTGCCAGCACCCCAGTCCTCTGGTTCTGGCGCCCCACGGCCTGCCCCACAGCTTGTTCCCCATAGCCCTGGGCTGCCACAGAGATGCCAAAGAGCTGCCACAGCTCGAGCGCCACAACCCGAGGGTGACACAGGTCTCGGTCCCACAGCTAGGAAACGCCAGGGGTCGGGCTCTGTACCGCATTACCGACTGTAAATAAACTGCTCCAACCGTGTCTGCTGNTCATCTCTCCTCCCCCCCCACCCCTCAGCCTCCCTCAGCTCTTCGACTCCTCCTCAGCCCTCACGCTCCCTCATCCACTCTCAATCCCCTTTCGTGCCTCT
Organism: Ramphastos sulfuratus; assembly: GCA_013399055.1. Lineage (NCBI taxonomy): Eukaryota > Metazoa > Chordata > Aves > Piciformes > Ramphastidae > Ramphastos > Ramphastos sulfuratus. Next base: position 65,432 of record WBNM01021893.1, on the reverse strand, counting down.
CAGCCCACCTCGGCCCCTTAGCGCCTCTCAGCCTCCCTTAGCTCCCCTCAGCCCCTCTCAGCCCCATTCGGGTGCTTGACGCCATGGGCGTAGACTTTGATGTGAAGACGTTCTGCCACAACCTGCGGGCCACCAAACCCCCCTACGAGTGTCCAGTGGGCACCTGCCGCAAGATCTACAAGAGCTACAGCGGGATCGAGTATCATCTCTACCACTATGACCACGACAACCCCCCCCCACCCCAGCACACACCCCTGCGCAAGCACAAGAAGAAAGGCCGACAGGCCCGTGCTGCCAACAAGCAGTCACCCAGCCCCTCTGAGACCTCTCAGTCGCCAGGACGCGAGGTGATGACCTATGCCCAGGCTCAGCGCATGGTGGAGGTGGACTTGCACGGCCGCGTCCATCGTATCAGCATCNCGCGACATCAAGCCTCGCCGGGCAGACCCTCAGTAGTGGACTCCCAGCAGCTCCTCCATGGGCCCTGGTGCCAGCTAATGGGGCGAGGGCATGTCAGTTTTCTTCTGGCAGTGGCCAGGGCTTAGCCACGGAGATGTGGTCCCTCCAACGGCAATAACTGCAGTTGATGAATGGCGCTGGGACTCTCTTCTTCTAGCAGTGGCACCACGGGGCTGCACGCCCCTGGACACAAAGCCCCGGAACAACGGGGCCGACTCGGACTGTACTGTCCCTCAGCCGCGGCAGCTCGGGCAGGGCCAGCTCCTCGGTATGAGCTGTAGTGGGGGCACGGTGTGTCCCCCGGGAGGGCAGCCTGGCTCCCTGCCTTGGCGAGGAGGAAGCTGACCCTAGGGCTGGGTGCATGCCGGGGAACCCAGCCCCGACGGCTCCTCGGCGCAGAGGGTTTCACCCCCCTCCTGCCTGCACCCTATTCCTGCTTGCAGCCTGCGCCTGCCTGCACCCCGAGTGCCTGCACCCCGAGTGCCAGCACCCCAGTCCTCTGGTTCTGGCGCCCCACGGCCTGCCCCACAGCTTGTTCCCCATAGCCCTGGGCTGCCACAGAGATGCCAAAGAGCTGCCACAGCTCGAGCGCCACAACCCGAGGGTGACACAGGTCTCGGTCCCACAGCTAGGAAACGCCAGGGGTCGGGCTCTGTACCGCATTACCGACTGTAAATAAACTGCTCCAACCGTGTCTGCTGCCGTACCGGACCCGGAGTGGGGCGGGAGGAACTGGGGCGGGTCTCCCGAGCCGTGCGGCGGTATCTGTGATTCGGAGCGGCAGATTCGCATCGTCCGGTGCGGCGCCATCCAGCCCCTGCCGCCCTCTCCAGGTCCTTCCCGCTCCCGCCGCCCTTCTTTCTGCTGTCCCCGCCGCAGCGTTTCCCCCGCCCCGTCCCCGCTCCGCCACCCGGTTGGGTCGTGCCGAAAGTGCGGTTGCTAAGGGCGGCGCGGCGCTTTACCCAGCGGCCGTTCCGCGCCAGCCTCCGCCGCAGCCGCCTCCATTGTTGCGGCCCGGCCCGGGCCCGCCGCCGCTGCCACTGCCGCCCATGGAGCCACCGCCCACACCCGCCCGCTGAGCGCGGCACCGGGGCCGGTGAGCGCGGCCAGAGGGAAGGGAGGGTGGGCCGACACCAGCGNATCTACAAGAGCTACAGCGGGATCGAGTATCATCTCTACCACTATGACCACGACAACCCCCCCCCACCCCAGCACACACCCCTGCGCAAGCACAAGAAGAAAGGCCGACAGGCCCGTGCTGCCAACAAGCAGTCACCCAGCCCCTCTGAGACCTCTCAGTCGCCAGGACGCGAGGTGATGACCTATGCCCAGGCTCAGCGCATGGTGGAGGTGGACTTGCACGGCCGCGTCCATCGTATCAGCATCTTCGATAACCTCGACGTGGTGTCAGAGGATGAGGAGGTTCCCGAGGAGATGCCCGAGAATGGGAGCAATAAAGAGAGCACAGAGACCCAGAGCGTCCCGCCCAAATCTGGCAAGCACAAGAATAAGGAGAAGCGCAAGGACTCCAACCACCATCACCACAACGCTTCAGCTGGCACCACCCCCAAGCTCCCTGAGGTGGTGTACCGAGAGCTGGAGCAGGACACCCCAGATGCCCCACCTCGCCCTACCTCCTACTACAGGTATTGTCTGTGGCCAGGGCACAGGGAGGCTCCTGAGCATCTGTAGTTCATGCCCAGGGTCTGGAGGTGGCATTGGCTCTGCTCTGTACATGCAGCTTGTCTACAGCTGGTGGAAGTGGCCTCTGTCCACCTCTTCCAGGCTCACAGAGCTGGCCATGGCTTCAGGCTCTCAGAGCTCTGTCTGGCATCCTTTTCCAGCTTTGACAGGTCCATGTGCCTGCAGAGTTCTCAGCTGGTGCTTAGGTCATTGCTGACAGTTGGATTGTTGTACTTCCTTCCTGGGACATGTGTAATTGTAACAAAAAACAAATGTGTCCTCCTGCCTTCCATACCACCTTTGGGGGTGTGCAGAGACAGCTGTAGAGCTCCCTAGGACCACAGTGTGTCTTTAAGATGTGTCTGTTTGTGGGCCTAATTCTCTTTGTTGTCTTACAGTTTTCTGTAAGTGGTTTGGTAGTGCAGTTATCCAAAATACTTTCAGCAAGGAGTTAATGCTGAACCAAAGTAATGCTCATGAAGCTACCCAAGCTGTCCCTGTCACCACGTGCCCTGAGAAACTCACACTGCATCTCAGGGATGGGATAATGACATCGTTTTGTGGCAGGGTGTTAGTAAAAAAAAATTCTCCAAGGTGTCTGTGGTGCTGCTCCCTACATTGGTAGGGGTGGTTACTGTTAGTCATTGGGGCAGGTGCCTTAGCGTTTCAGTTCTTTCCTCTAAATAACATCCCCTCACTTGCTGCTTAGAGTGAAAGAGAGGAGGGCACAGCCAGCATTGACAGTGCAGTGCTACCATGCCTAGTTACTGTTGTGTCTTGGGCTTGAGGCTCTCCAGAGCATCTGACACCTGCTTGGTGCTGATGCAGGCTCCCAGTTTGCACTGATGTGTCCTGAGGCCCCTTAGATGAATGTTTTGTTTGTGTCATGCACAACATGCTGTTGTGCTGCTGCTGCACTGCTCAGGGTGCAGCAACACCTCCTGCTTCTGCATCTTCCTGCCTTATGCTGTCTATGACCTTCCTTCAGCTATGGCCTGCAGGAGCTGAGGTTCAGCAGCTTCAAGCCCTCACCAGCTGTGCCCTCACCTTCCCATACTGTCCATCTTTCCAGGTACATTGAGAAGTCAGCAGAGGAGCTGGATGAGGAGGTGGAGTACGACATGGATGAGGAAGATTACATCTGGTTGGACATCATGAACGAGCGGCGGAAGACTGAAGGCGTGAGTCCCATTCCCCAGGAGATATTCGAGTACCTGATGGACCGTCTAGAGAAGGAGTCTTACTTTGAGAGCCACAACAAGGGGGATCCCAACGCCTTGGTGGATGAGGATGCTGTCTGCTGCATCTGCAATGACGGGGAGTGTCAGAACAGCAATGTCATCCTCTTCTGTGACATGTGCAACCTGGCTGTGCACCAAGAGTGCTACGGAGTGCCCTACATCCCAGAGGGACAGTGGCTCTGCCGACGGTGCCTGCAGTCACCCTCACGAGCTGTGGACTGTGCCCTCTGCCCGAACAAAGGGGGGGCCTTCAAGCAGACAGATGATGGACGCTGGGCACATGTGGTCTGTGCCCTCTGGATCCCAGAGGTGTGCTTTGCCAACACTGTCTTCCTGGAGCCCATTGACAGCATTGAGCACATTCCACCCGCACGCTGGAAGCTGACCTGTTACATCTGCAAGCAGCGTGGCTCCGGGGCTTGCATCCAGTGTCACAAAGCCAACTGCTACACTGCCTTCCACGTCACCTGTGCTCAGCAGGCCGGGCTCTACATGAAGATGGAGCCTGTCCGGGAGACGGGGGCCAATGGTACCTCCTTCAGTGTGCGCAAGACTGCCTACTGCGACATCCACACTCCACCAGGCTCTGTGCGCAGGCTTCCCGCCCTCTCCCACAGCGAGGGGGAAGAGGAGGAGGAGGAGGAGGAGGAGGAAGGCAAGAGCTGGAGCTCTGAGAAAGTCAAAAAAGCAAAAGCTAAGTCTAGGATCAAGATGAAGAAGGCACGGAAGATCCTGGCCGAGAAACGAGCTGCAGCACCCGTGGTTTCTGTGCCCTGCATCCCCCCCCACAGGTACAACCCACTGCCCTCCCTTGGCTGTGGAGAAATTTCTCCCTTTCTCTGTGCCTCGTGTCCCACTTTCCATGTGAGTGTTACCTTGTTCCTCACCATAGCTTTTTGCACAGGTACTTTCTGCTTTGTTCTCACTGAGGACTGTGGTTTCCTCTGGGAGTCCTGCCGAGAGGCAGGATGATGCACTGCCCACTGAGGTGTCCAGGCCCTTGTGGGGCAGGAAATAGCTGCTGTTAGTTTAACAACAGAGAACAAATTTGGCCAGGCATGTCAGGAAGCAGATGGGGGTTCCCAGTACTCCTTTTCTGTTGTGCTGACCTCATGTGCTGGAGTAAACCAGGGTGGGAGGAGAGGGCTGCTCTCGTTTCTGCCAAAGTTTCCTCTCTGTCAGGAGAAGATGGAAATGTGGAAACGATTCAGGGCTGGGAAATGGGTGAATTGTAGGAGCTGTCTTGGCTCTGGAGCAGAGAAGTCTCGTGTCAGGGATCTCTCTGCTCTGCTGAACCCAGCTCTTCCGTACCAGCAGCTGCTTACCCCTTGCTAGGCTTCCTTGGTTTTTTCATGCCAAGCATAGGCAGCAACTCTGCTCAGTGCCGCCTGTGGGAGTGAAGCTGGGCAGCAGTGGTGCTCAGAAAGTCTTGCACAGCTGCCTGCCAGGGGAGGCTGGAGAGAGCTGGGACTCCTGCCTGCCCCTGGGCACAGCTGTCTTGAGGCTGGCTTCACAACATGAGGGCAGCATGGTGCTTTCAGAGCAGTACTCGAGGTGTTGCCAGAGTTGTGATTCTGTTGCTTTGGGACTCGTCGGGCTTAATGGGACACTACAGGTGTAACCACTGCATGTCTCTGGTCTGATTCTTGGGCTGATGTGCAAATCCTGAACCGAACCAAGCATGTAAGAGCCTCCCTGGAATTTGTCAACATAGTTTATAATTCTGGGTGTCCACAGCAGTGTGTAAAACCACGAAGAAGCATCTTAGGATGGCTTCAGATCTTGCCATCACCCTGCAGCAGGCATGACGCAGTTGAAGCACAGGTTGGGGACCAAAGTGTTTGCCTTTGTGGTTGTGAACCACCCCCTCGAGCTGCTGAGCTCCCCTCCCTGCAGCAGGAGCTGTGCTGGGGTGTAACCCTGTGATGCTGTACCTGCTGTCCCACTGATCACGACTGTGACAGAGCAGGGAAGTGGCAGTGCCACTTCCCTAAGGATCCTCAAGGCTATCTCCTCTGTAGGAAGAGGGGAGCATGTGGAAGTCATGGGCTTTGCTCTGTGGGCAGCATTCTGTTGGCTTGGGGAGGCAGAACTGCCATGAGGCTACTGGCTTTTTGTCATGATCTGCATCTTGACCATATGTTTCTGCTCACTCAGGGCTTGCTCTGTGGCTGGAGTTTCTGTCCTTACACGTGCATGCACTGGCAGGCAGTTTGTAGGGTCTTGCTGCTGTCACTGCCCTCGCAGTGACACCCACACCGAGCTAGAAGCTGTTAACCTCTCCCTAGGCCTTCCTGTTGGGATTAATTATTCTTCAGGGGCTGTTGCCAGAATGCCAAATGCCTTCCTGTGGGAGCTGTGCTTGGCTGGTGGAGGCACGTGGGGCTGCTCTCTTCAGGGTCTCCAGCTGAGTCTGATGCAGGTTGGACTATCCCCTGTGGAAACCTGTCCCAGCAAGACAGGGAGCCACCAAAGGTTCATCTCTTCTGCCCCCTACTAGCAAGGCATCTCTCTGCGGTTTTGCTGAGCAAGGCTGTCCCAGCTCCTCTAGGGTTTCTGCTGTTGTGAAGAGCAGGAAAATCCCTTTTGTGGTATTTAGGTTAGTTCTTCATTAGCTAGGAGAGGAGCTCTCTTGTGCTTATGTCTCCTGTTCCCTCCTCACGCTTTGCTAGGTTTGGTCAAGTTATGGACTTTCTGGGGCTCCAGTTTGTCTGGTAACATTTGGCCAGGGCCTTTGTACCCCTGCATGTCCCCTCAAGTAAATAAAGATTTGGGATAGCAGCGTTGTAGTGCAAGCAGTTTCAGGGACCATGGGAGCTGGTTAAAGGCCTGGCACCTGGTGAAGCTGTGTTGAACCATGACCTGGTGCAAACTGCCTCAGGCTTTTGCCCCAAAGTTGGCAGAAGGTAGAAATGAAAAATGCGCTTTAGAGAGGCAAAACTGGATGTTTCCTGGCACCCTCCATTGCAGCTGACTCAGGGAGGTGGTTGCATGACATGGTGTTACAGAAATTCGTGCCACAGGAAGGGGTGTTCTCTGCCTGAGGAGCTTCTCAGCTGCTCTCAATTGGTCTTGCAGAAATGTCCCCCACATCCAGAGCTTCTCCTGCTACGACCGCACTCCCTTTGTTGATATGGTCTGGGGTTCTTTTCCATTCTTCAGGCTCAGTAAGATCACAAACCGTTTAACCATCCAGAGGAAGAGCCAGTTCATGCAGAGGCTGCACAGCTACTGGACTCTGAAGAGACAGTCCCGCAATGGTGTCCCTCTGCTCCGCCGCCTTCAGACACACCTGCAGTCACAAAGAAACTGCGACCAGGTAAGGGCAGCTTGCTGGGGTGCTGCGGGGCGTCCTGGCTGCGTGCGGGTGCTTCCTGCGCCTTTGGAGTGGTGGGCTCAGAGCCTTTGCTGCATGTGGTGCCTGCAGGTGCAGAAGGCTGGATAGAGATACAAGGTCCTGGGTGAAGAAAGGACAGCCCCAGCTGCTTTTGCTGCTTCACCTTCTCTGCTCTTGGCTTTCAGAAATTTGCCAGGCAGCGGTGCCACTGGCAGCTTGCCATGGGAAGGGAATCCTGCCATCTCCTGCTGCTGAGCAGACATTAGCTCCTTCTTTGTGCACGCCTTTTGCTGGTGGCAACGGCAGAAACAGCTCTAGTCTAGAGGCTACTCTGTCAGCTAGTGTTGAGAGGGAAGGCCAGAGATCTCCAGAAACAGTCTGGAAGGAAAGAAAGCCTTGCTTCCAGTTCCTGAAACCACTCCAGGAGCACTCCTTGTGGATGCTGCTTCCAGCCTACTGTCTGCCTTAGCCTTCAGTCAGTACTTCACAGATGTGAGGTCTCTGGTGCCAGAGAGGATGACTTTTCTTCTGGCTCCCTGTCTGAGCCTTAAATCATTCTTTCTGAGCCCTTTGAAGGCTGTGACTAGACGAGGGTTTCTCCTGCCTTTGGCCTCTCTCATTTTCAGTTGCTGTAGAAAAGCTGAGACTGCTTCTCTGCATCTTTGGCTATGGCAGAATAGAAGTAAGCATTTTTATGTGGTCTAGAAGTGAAAACAACCAGAGCTGGATTCCCTTTTTGCCCTATTGCACTTTGCCAGAGCTCTGAGCAGTAGCACAGACCCTGATATTGTTGATCTGTGTGCTCTTGGCAACTGCTGGCTGTTGGTCATGTTAGGAGTAATTCCAGAGATGCTGGATGTCTGCCTCCTGGCATCCTGAGGGCTTGGTGGCCAAGGAATATTCAGCTCTGCTCAGAAGTCAGACTGTTTCTGAGTCACCTGCCTAGGTCACAACAAAGGAACCAGGACCTTTGCTGAAGCAGTGGGTCAAACATGCTGGTTCTCTTGCCAGAGGAGAGTCCTAGCACACAGTCAGGAAGGTGGAGATGGGAATACATCTCCTGTCAGCTCATGATCTCTGATGTTCCTGCAGAGAGACTCTGAGGATAAGAACTGGGCCCTGAAGGAGCAGCTGAAGTCATGGCAGCGCCTCCGCCATGACCTAGAGCGCGCACGCTTGCTGGTGGAGCTGATACGCAAGCGGGAGAAGCTCAAGAGAGAGACGGTAACATTTGTTTGCCCCTCTTTGGGGTGCTGCTGGGGTGGGCATGAGCATGAGCTCTTTGGAGTGCTGCTGGGTGCGTGCCAGGGTCCATGTGCTGTGCTGTGCCCTGCTCTGGTGGTTCTGAGCAAAGGGGCTGTGCTGTGAGGCTGAGTGGGATACGCAGGTGCTGGAGCATTGTTATATCTCCATTCCCCAGAGACAGTGGCAGTGAGGTGTGACCCCTGCCCTTTGCATGAGGAGAGGTGTCAGCACTGCTACTTTTCAGGGACTGTCCTGGCTGCTGGGCAGTGGCTCAGCCCTGCTCCATTTCTCCATTTCAGATCAAAGTGCAGCAGGTGGCACTGGAAATGCAGCTGACACCCTTCCTCATTCTGCTCCGCAAGACTCTTGAGCAGCTCCAGGAGAAAGACACAGGCAACATCTTCAGCGAGCCGGTCCCTCTGTCTGAGGTAACAGAAATCTACGAAGTAAGAACCCTCTTCCCCAGATTTCTACTTCACTCAAATTTGTCCCTTGCTGGTGCCAAGGACTGCCTAGGGTGCTGTCTGGTCTGGAGGCTCCCCCAGGCAACCTGGTGCTGCCTCCTGCATCCCAGCACCACTCACCCATGGAGGGTTGTGCAGCAGTGACCCTCCTGTGTAAGCTGAATGTGGAACAGCTGAGTTGGGAGTGAAGCACTCAGCAGTTCCTCTGTGTGTATTGCTTGTGACTGCCCTGTGTCTGTGAGCAGCTGGGGATTCCTGCAGGGAAAGGCAGAATGCTGTCCCTTGACTCTTGCCTGTCCTCTGGAGAAGGCCTCTGCTAGGTGACAGACTGAGTAATGCACAGAAACATGTTTGACTGCTCAGACTGTCACTGCAGGGGACAAGAGAAACAATTTCTGCAACTGTGGTCAAGTCCCTGCCTGGGGAAGTGGGGAAAGGCTGTTCTGGCTCTTTCTGGCTCTGGCAGCAGCTTGGCACAGAGGTGCCCTGGCAGAGCTGAGGAGGAAGCTACATAGTTCTGTCTGCAGCCACTGCTGCTGCCCTGTTCTACCTGTCTGCACTCACACTCACCCTCACCCCCAGGGCTGCACTCGTGTTTTCCTTCCCTGGGAAAATGCCATGCAGCATACTGGATCCCAGCTGCCCACAGACAGGAGGAGAGGATGGGTGCACTGGAGCCATAAAAACTCTTCTGAGTGTGTATCTGCTCTGACAGGTGGAGCACAGCACATGGGCTCTCTAGTCTGGAGGCGTTGCTGTTCCTCAAGCTGGAAAAGCAGACGGCATTCCCCGATGTGCTTTTGGGCAGAACACAGGGAGCAATACCTGTTTCTTCTAACGACTGTTTTCTTGGAGCAGATGATGCTAACTGATGGCTCCCAGGCCCCTTAGCTCTGGTTCTCTCCTCATGCAGGTCCCAGACTACCTGGATCACATAAAGAAGCCAATGGATTTTCAGACAATGAAACAAAACCTGGAAGCCTATCGCTATCTGAATTTTGATGACTTTGAGGAGGATTTCAACCTGATTATCAACAACTGTTTGAAATACAATGCCAAAGACACAATATTCTACCGGGCAGCCATCCGCCTACGGGAGCAGGGAGGTGCTGTTCTTCGGCAGGCTCGCCGGCAGGCAGAGAAGATGGGCATTGACTTTGAGACAGGCATGCACTTCCCCCACTGTGTGACGGTGGAAGAGGCTCCAGTCCAAGACATCGAGGATGGTGGGTACTCATCCCCTGTCCCAGGGTACAGGGGCTGCTCAGAGGTAAAGCTCTGGCAGAGTTGGGGCTTTGCTGGCTCCCACACAGCTTCCAGTACTCCTCAGCCAAGTCTCAGTGGCTCTGTGGTTGCAGTTCTGCTCATCTCTGGGCAGTGGGGAGCAGGGCCAGGAACAGTTTGTCAGAGAATGTTCCTTTTAGGTTTCCCCTCTCCCTGCTCCAGCGCAGGACAGGCTCAGAGGAACTTCCCTGCTCTGTAACGTTTTGGAATCCCTCTGACTCTTGTTTTTCCTGTTAACACTCTCTTTATTTTTCCTGTGGTGTCTGTGCCCTTGGTGGTGTGAACCCTGGTATTCTTCAAGCTGCCCATCAGCCTGCTTTCTCCAGCAGCCACAACTAGCTTGCTTCCTACAGACCTCTTTCTCCAGGTCTTTTAGGGTAACTTCCCATGTTCACAGGTGTTCAATACCATGTCATCTGCTTCCCTCAGGCAGGGAACCTGCATTGCCTCATGCCCTTTCAGGTAGCGGAACTCCAAGGAGTTCCCAATTTCTTGCATTGACCTGCTCCTCTTTGTTCTCCCAGAAGATGTACGGCTACTGCTCTCAGAGAACCAGAAGCACCTGCCCTTGGAGGAGCAGCTAAAGATCCTGCTGGAGCGGCTGGATGAGGTTAATGCTGGCAAGCAAAGCATAGGACGGTCCCGCCGGGCCAAGATGATCAAGAAGGAGATCACAGTCCTGCGGCGGAAACTGGCTCATCCACGGGACCTGGGCCGAGACGGGCTGGAGCGGCACAGCTCCTCTGCCAGGGGAGTCCTGCAGTCACACAATCCCTGCGAGAAGGACCTGCAGACAGACAGTGCTGCAGAAGAGAGCAGCAGCCAGGAGACTGGTAAAGGTACTGGTCTCTCCAGAAGACTGCTGGTTTTTCACTCCAGAGTACCACTGTTTTGGGGGGACCATGGTGGAAGACCATCTCTGGACAGGCTTGGCTGAGGGAGAAGCCACCCTGCCAGGTGTTCTGTGGCAGGAGGGCAGCTCTCCACACATGCCTCGTTCCTTCTCAGGAGCAGGACGGGCAGCCTCTTGGGGGCTTCCAGTCCCTGGCAGAGATCTCCTTTCCCATAGTGAATCCAGTAGGGATAGGTGCAGAGTACAAAGACTGCACCTTTCCAGTCTGACTCCCAGTGTTCCCGTCTGAGGACAGCAGCCAGCAGAGTAGTTTGCAGCAAGCCATGCCAGCCAAGCCAAGGAGGAGGTTGGCAGCAGAAGGGGGCTGCTTCCTGCATGTGGAACAGCTGCAGCCTGATCTTTGTTTGCCTCGGGGGAGGGTCAGCAGTGTTTACCCAGTGAGCTCAATTCCTGTGTGGCTGAGGAGCTGGATATCATCCTAGAGACTTGAGAGTTGCTGCTGTATGATGGGGGTGATGAGATGGATCATTTCACCTTGCCAGGCCATGCCAGCTCTGCCACACTGCCTGGTTTCTCTAGGGGCATTACAGAGCAGGCTGCCTTCAGTGTCCCTGCGTTCGACACAGGAGGGAGTTGTAGCAGCACTGACTGCCAAGCTCTGAACACCCTTCTGGGCTAACCACCAGTTCCAGGCAGAGCTGCCAGGTGTCACTGAAGGTTTGCCACCTCTGCATCACCTTAGGCACCAGGAAAAGCAAGCTCCTCTGCAAGCAGGGACTGCCTTAGTGGCTTTGTCAGGGGTGCAGTGGAGCTTCTCAGCTGCTGCACGTCATGGGGGTTTATTCCTGTTTGCTTCCTCTTCTTGACTTCTGTGTCTGTGAGGCTGCTGCCAGGGAGAAAGGAAGGCATCCCTGACTGGCTGAGAGTTCTCTGGTGTCCTCATCTAGCTTTTACTGTCAGCAAACTGGATAATTTGACCCTGAGGGCCTAGGCATGGCAAAGCTCAGGATGGAGCATCTCGTGAGAGAATGTTCTTGAGAACTAAAGCTGTTCATTCATGCTGCTGCCATGTGGTCCTACAGTCTGCAACTGACACCTTCTCCTCCCTCTTGCAGGTCTGGGTCCTAATTCTTCTTCCACACCAGCACATGAAGTTGGCAGGAGGACCTCGGTACTCTTCTCCAAGAAGAACCCTAAAACTGCAGGCCCTCCAAAACGTCCAGGACGCCCCCCAAAGAATCGTGACAGCCAGATCACTCCAGGGCATGGGAACAGCCCCATCGGCCCACCCCAGCTCCCGATCATGGGGTCCTCCCAGCGGCAGAGGAAGCGAGGGCGAAGCCCACGCCCCAGCTCCAGCTCGGACAGTGACAGCGACAAGTCCAACGAAGATGCTCCCATGGGTGGGTGCAGCAGCTGCCCTTGTGCAGCTGGGTGGCTGCGGTGCTGCCAGCAGCAGGTGCTGGGGTCCTGCATGGTGATAATGCTCTCCTGGTGGGGTGTTTTGCAGACCTACCAGCTAACGGTTTCAGCAGCAGTAACCAGCCAGTGAAGAAGAGCTTCCTGGTGTATCGCAATGACTGCAATCTTCCCCGGAGCAGCTCCGACTCCGAGTCCAGCAGCAGCAGCAGCAGCAGCGCCGCCTCAGACCGTACCAGGTACTGGACCCAGCACAGATCTGACCGTGCCTGTCGCTGAACAAGGTGGCAGCACATGGTTTTAAAAAAGCCTCTGTGGTGGTACTCTGGTACCCAGCCCAGCTGCTCTTGGCTAAACCCCAGAAAGCAGCAGGTTTTGTGCTTTTATTGTAAAAACCCAAGGTGTGAGTGTGCAGCAAAGGGCTCAGAGGGAGAGTGAACCAGGGAACTTCCTCCTGGCACAGCAGCTGCCCTACATTCGGCCTCCCAGCAGGTTTCTGCATGTGCTTCTAGTTCCGATCTGTGCCTGTCTTTTTGGTCCTCCTAAGTAAAACGGGTTGAGAGTCCAGCCATTGCCCTAGTAGAAGCACCATCCCACCCTTCTTGGTACCCCTCTACCATACCTTTCCTGAGGTTAAGGCTAAGGCTGGCAGTTGGAGCTCACAAGCCCTGGTGTCCGCTCTCTCAAAGGCTTAACATGGCTCTTGCTGCCAGCTCTGCTCTCTCTCCCCACAGCACAACGCCCTCAAAGCAGGGCAGAGGGAAACCCTCCTTCTCCCGAGTGAACTTCCCGGAGGACAGCAGTGAGGACACCTCAGGGACAGAGAATGAGTCCTACTCCGTGAGCACAGGGCGAGGCGTGGGGCATGGCAGTAAGTACAGCAGCCACATGGTGATGCAACTGCATGGCAGAGAACACAGCTGACTCCCCTCTCTTCTGGCACAGTGGTGCGCAAGGGCATGGGGCGTGGTGCAGGGTGGCTGTCCGAAGATGAGGATTCCTCCCTGGATGCCCTAGACCTGGTGTGGGCTAAGTGCCGGGGATACCCTTCCTACCCGGCACTGGTGAGTACCATCACCTGCTCATGGCCTCAAAATCCATGTCCCCTGCTGTACCTGCATGCTTCCACCTGCTGTTGAGGCCTCCAGAATCTGTCCCCCACTCTGGCTGTGCACTCCTGCCTGCCACTGGGGTCTCTGAAATCCCACAGAGCAGTCCCTGGTGTCCCCCATTTCCCTCTCATCCCTTCCCTGCTCTCTGGGCAGATCATTGACCCCAAGATGCCGCGGGAAGGCATGTTCCACCATGGTGTCCCTATCCCCGTGCCCCCCCTGGAGGTGCTGAAGCTGGGGGAGCAGATGACTCAGGAAGCACGCGAGCACCTCTACCTTGTCCTCTTCTTTGACAACAAGCGCACTTGGTAAGGCCGGGGCACCCTGCAGGGGCTTTGGGCAGGAGGGTATCTGGGAGACGATTGTCACCCTCAAACGAGGCGGCCCCCTGCTCCCTGCAGGCAGTGGCTGCCACGGACGAAGCTGGTGCCGTTGGGGGTGAACCAGGACCTGGACAAGGAGAAGATGCTGGAGGGACGCAAGTCCAACATCCGCAAGTCGGTGCAGATTGCCTACCACCGCGCCATGCAGCATCGCAACAAGGTGCAGGGCGAGCAGAGCAGCGACTCCAGCGAGAGCGACTGAGCCCCAGACCCCTGGCCCTCCTGCTGCCACCGGCTGCTCCCCTGCCCACCCCTCGCCGCCACCTCCATTCCCCGCCGTATCTCAGGGCAAACGGGGTTGGGGAACCCCCGTGCAGCTGGTCTGCACCCACCGGGGGACACAGAGGGGCCCGGGAAGAGAGGGCGGCCCCCCTCGTCCCCGGTTCGCTCTCACACTCCCGGTGTCCGCTCTCCTGCCCGCGGCTTCCCGGGATGGTGTCCTGGCGGCCCCCCGTGCTGCCCCTAGGCCGGATCCGCTGGCCCCGCGCTCGGACGTTGTTTGTATTTATTTTGAAGGAAGAAAAAAAAAAAAAATCTATTGATTCTTAGGAAACAAACCTGCGCTGCGGAGCCGCGAGGGCGGAGCGGGGCGGGCACCTACACGCACCGCCGGGACGCGCTTCCGGCGCCGGGCGGGCTGCGGGCGGAAGTTGGCGTAGAGCGGCCCTAGGGAGGCGCTCTGCCCGCGCCGGGAGCGGGGGGAGCTTCATGGTGGGCAGTGGCTGGGCGGCCGTGCGGAACCGGGGCCGGTTAAAGGGAATACCTGGGCTGAGGAACCCAGACTGGGGCTGTGGGTCAGGGGTGCTGTGGGGTGGCTGTAGGCAGCCCGGGGTGCAGGGAGTCGTGGGGCCTTGGAGCACAGTTCTGGGGGCAGAAGTGGTGGCATGGTGGGGGTAGGCTCGAGGAGCTGGAGCAGGGGTGCAGGCAGTGCGTGACTGCACCGCGTCTACGGAGCAGGGGGAAGCAGCCGGCCCCGCCGCTCCCCCTCCCCCCCCCCCCCTGAAGCTGCGGGAAACCCCCTCGGCCTCCCCATCCTTGTGGCGCTCCCTGCCTTGCCCGCCGGCCGAGCTGCGTCTGGACCTGGTGCTGTCGTCGGGGCAGACGTTCCGGTGAGCAGGCTCAGGGCACCAGGTGCCCCGCAGCCCAGCTTGGCGGGACCAAGCCAATCCCTGACGTCTCCATGGCGTGTAGGTGGTGGGAGAGCAGCCCGGGGGCCTGGACGGGTGTGCTTGGAGACCACGTCTGGACGCTGAGGCAGGACCGGGACCGCCTCTGGTACACGGTGTACGGCAAAGAGGAGGATGGGCATCCTGCCGAGGCAGCAATGCTGGATGGTGCCGAGATGGAGCGGATCCTGCGTGACTACTTCCAGTTGGACGTCGGGCTCCCGGCACTGTACCGCGCCTGGGGTGCGGCTGACCCCCTTTTCTGCAGGGTGGCCAAAGACTTCCCAGGTGAGGTGGCGCTGGGGGGCCACGGCGTCCTGCCGTGGCACTTGTCAGGCGCAACCCTCACCACATCCTGCTGGCAGGCGTGCGAGTGCTGCGGCAGGATCCCGTCGAGTGCCTCCTCTCCTTCATCTGCACCTCCAACAACCACATTTCCCGCATCACTGCCATGATCGAACGTCTCTGCCAGGCCTTTGGCCGCCGCCTCTGCTACCTCGATGCCAGGGCGTTCCATGCTTTCCCCTCCCTCTCGGCACTCACAGGTCTGCCACCACCCTGCCACTGCCAGCCCACCATGGCCTCACCTGTGCCTATCCACATCCCCTTGCTCTCTTCCTGCAGGTGCCGATACTGAGGACCGTCTGCGGGCGCTGGGCTTTGGCTACCGAGCCAAGTTCGTCAGCGGGACTGCACGAGCCATAGCTGAGGGACTCGGTGCTGAGGGGCTGCGCGGGCTGCGTGCTGTGCCCTATGCTGAGGCCAGGAGGGTGCTGTGCACCCTGCCAGGCGTGGGTGCAAAAGTGGGTGCTGGGTCAAGGTGGGTAGGGGGAATAGGAACCAGCAGCAGGGGCTGACGGTGCTGCCTGGTGGCAGGTTGCCGACTGTGTCTGCCTGATGGCCCTGGACAAGGCGGAGGCAGTGCCGGTGGACACCCACGTTTGGCGCATCGCACGGCAGCGCTACGGCGCTGTGCTGGGTGGCAGGAGCCTGACCCCCCGGGCCCACCAGGAGATCGGTGAGGGCAGGGCTAGGCACTGATGTGGTACCCCCTGGGGAATGCACTAGTGCCCCCAGTACTGGTGCTCACCCTCTCTCCACAGGTGACTTCTTTCGGGGGCTGTGGGGCCCCCATGCTGGCTGGGCACAAGCAGTGAGTACTCTCCTGGGCACCTTGGGGCATAGCCCTTGCTATGCACTCTGGATGCACCCACTCCATCTCTCCCTGTGCCAGGTCCTATTTTGTGCCGACCTCCGCAAGGATCAGGAGCTAGCCAGGAACCAGGATCGGGCTCGGGGAAGCCAAGGCCAAGACAGCCATGAGGATGTGACCCACTAGGGACATTCCAGGATAGACAGAGCCCTTCTGAGAGGGAATTGCTGCACCTGCTCTAAAGTCTGGGAAGCACAGAGGTGTGGGCAGCTGCCTGCCCCTTGCTCACTGTATGTCTGGGGGAGATGCTGCCCTAGGCGGTTAGGCTGAGGAGGCCAAGACTGTGTCCAGCTGCCCCCAGGGCAGAGTCAAGCCCAGCCCAGCAGTGTTGCCCTCTTGGCTTTATTACAAGCAATAAAATAGAAACATCTATTTTGAAAATTCTCCTTGAACATGCTGTGGATAGGTGGGTGTGGGTCAGTGGTGTGCCAGGGCAGGCGTGGAGGGCAGGAAGGGAGCCCAGGACGCAGCCCCAAGCTGCGTAGAGAGTTCCTGGGGGCTGTCCTTGTCCCAGTGCAGAGCTCTGCTATGAGCCTGTGGTGGGGGACAGTCGTACACTCCGAGGAGTGTAGGGCAGGGAGCCTTTCACTATCCCCTCTGCTCCAGCACTGCAGAGCCCCCAGCCCATGCTGTGCCCGCGGCAGGGCTGGAACCCCCAGCCCCTTTCTCAGCATCCCCAGGACGTGGCCATGTGGGGCTGTGCTCAGTCTGGTGAGAGGCGCTGAGCTCTGCTCGTGGGTGAGCGTCTGCAGTCGGACCCTGTGAGGAGGAGCCAGGTGAGAGCCTCACAGCAGCCCAAGAAGGTAGGAGATGGGGACAGGTGAGGTGTCAGGGCTCACCATTGCTGGTGTCCCCCACCAGCCTCTCACTGGGGCTGGTGGGAGTTGTCTGTCCAGGGCCTTCCTGGCTGGTTCCCAGCTGCAACTTCCGCATGTGTCTCACTACCGCCGTGGCATTGAAGGCTTGCTGCCGACCCAAGAGAGTCCCTCACCTGGCATAAGGTGCCCAGGGAGGCCCACTGCACCACCCTAACACCCCTGGCACCCCACAGTCTCCTAGCACCCCATTCTCA
Organism: Ramphastos sulfuratus; assembly: GCA_013399055.1. NCBI lineage: Eukaryota > Metazoa > Chordata > Aves > Piciformes > Ramphastidae > Ramphastos > Ramphastos sulfuratus. The sequence goes on along the minus strand of WBNM01021893.1, from coordinate 48,501 downwards.
CCTTCCACTTGCTCTTTGCAAAGTTCTTTTTGATCTGCTCACTCACTGACTGGTGGATGTTCTTGTCCAGGGCTGTGTCGCCAGCAATCCTGGGGCAAGAGAGGGGTCAGCAGAGTCTCCCTTACCTCACACCTGCCATGAGGTGACCAGGGGCAGGACCCCCCTTACCAGGGGTGTTGCAGGGCTTGCTCGCAGGTGAAGCGCTTGCTGGGGTCCTTCTCCATCAGGTGCTGGATGAAGTCCTTGGCTGGGACAGGGTGCAGACCAGCCATGAGCACTTTGCCTACCACTGCCCCGCAGCTGCTGTGACACTCTGCCAGCATCCCACCCCACCTTGGTGGCCCCAGCTCACCTGAGTCTGAGATATCATCCCAGTACGGTGAGTCGAACTCGTACTCAGCCCGCAGGATCTGCTCGAAGAGCTTGGCATCATTTTCATCATAGAAAGGCGGGTAACCGCAGAGCCTGGGGGTTGGCAGGGAGGGGGATGCTGGCCTTAGGCAGCCCCAGGGGCCAGGCCCCATGGAGGACATGGGGCTGGGAGTGGAAGGTACATACAGGATGTAGGCGATGACCCCAATGGACCAGCAATCCACTGCCTTGCTGTAGGGCTTCTGTGCCAGCACCTCGGGGGCTAGGGACAATGGCAGGTGTGTGAGAGGGGAACCCAACCCAAGAAGAGGACCCTGACCCAGCACCCAGGACAGTGATAGCCCACAGCAGGTGCTCACCCACATAGCCAGGGGTGCCGCAGGCTGTGGACATAACGCTGCCACAGCCCTCAATCTTTGACAACCCGAAGTCGCTGATCATGATCTTGGAGTCCTCGTCCAGGCTGTAATAGAGCAGGTTCTCGGGCTGCGAGGAGCACGGGGTCAGGGAGGGGTGATGCTGGGTGTCCCCTCCTCATCACAGCAACAGGAGGCTGCTTGTGTCTCAGTGTGTCCTCCTGCTCACCTTCAGGTCGCGGTGGACGATCCCCAAGTCATGCAGGTACTTGACAGCATCGAGGATCTGCCGGATCAGGGCGCTGGCGTCCCGCTCAGTGTAAAAGCCTTTCTCCACGATGCGGTCAAAGAGCTCCCCCCCCGACACTCTGTATGGATGGGTAGCACCGTTCAGCGCGGCCCCTCCCAACTCCCCAAACCCCTCTAGACCCTCCCACACAACATCACTAACAGCTGCATGATGAGGTAGAGGTGGCTGCTGCTCTCGTAAATGTCATCCAAGGCCACAATATTGGGGTGCTTGATTCTGGAAGGAGGAAGCACAAGGGAATAAGGAGAGACTCCTGCCTGTCCCCACCGGACAGGGCACAGCCAGACTCAGCCCCTTGGGGCATCACGTGCTGTTGGCTGTTTTGGGTGCTGCAAATAACACCCGACAATGGGTGCTGTCAGGGAGAAGCTGTGCTGGGGCGAGGGGCACAGAGTAAGGCACCCGCCCTGTCCCTGATGCTGGGACTGCCCCTACTTGTGGAGGACAGCGATCTCGTTCTCAATGCTGGTCTCCTTCCCCTCCAGCGCCTTCTTAGCGATGCATTTGATGGCCACCAGTTTCCGTGTTGCTTTCTCCTCTGCCAGGACCACCTCAGAGAAGGCTCCCCTGGGGTGTCGGGGAAAGACGAGGGGTGAGCAGGCAGGAGGGACCAGCAACCCGAGGAAACGCTGCCATGCCACTGTTGCCATGGGAACGGGCAAAAAGTCCAGCTATTTATAGGCGCGAAACAAGCGGGCCGGACAGACATGGGCCCTGCTAGGGATGTAGTGTGCCCAGCATACCCTGGTGCAGTTGTACCATCCCCTTACCAGGCAGGATAAGGCCATGGCAACGCCAGCAGCCAGGACTAAGCCATACTGGGGAGGGATGAGTATCAGCAGCCCCAGGGGGACCCACGGCTAACAGAGCCGCTGGTGCCCGGCTGAGCCATCGTGGGTGCCCAGGTGGGGCAGGTGGCAGGCAGCATGCTGGCATCCACCGGGCCCTAAGCCCTGCTGTAATTAACCTGATAATCCTGCCTAAGAGCCTTACAGAGCATTGAGCATCCCTCTGCCAGCCAGAGGGGACCCACTATCGGCCGCCACGAGTGGGCTGTCAGCCATGTCATGTGCCCCCTCTGCACCCACCCCCCCCCCCAC